>OMKY01221496.1:0-16826 GCA_900302395.1 Bregmaceros cantori
ATCCCACTGCCCTCATATGGCATCACTGCAACAGTTAACAGTTTAAATAAATATAATACAGATATTGCCAGTGTGGTCCCTCCTCTTTCGCTGTACAGTAGTAATATCTGACCTGTACAGTAGTAATATCTGACCTGTACAGTAGTAATATCTGACCTGTACAGTAGTTAATATCTGACCTGTACAGTAGTAATATCTGACCTGTACAGTAGTAATATCTGACCTGTACAGTAGTAATATCTGACCTGTACAGTAGTTAATATCTGACCTGTACAGTAGTTAATATCTGACCTGTACAGTAGTATTATCTGACCTGTACAGTAGCGTCCGTTGGAGGCTAGCTGGAAGCCAGGTTTGCAGATACACTTGAAGCTTCCGTCCTCGTTGATGCACATGCCGTTGAGACACATGTTGGTGGTGGCGCATTCGTCGTGGTCTGAAGAAATTACATAAATCAATACAAATAATTCAATTGAATATTGATATGCAATACAGACATAACTAGAAGCACTCAGGTTACAGAAATGCACCAAAATTGTATCACTTGTCACTGGTAAGTGAGCACGCTCTTGGTGGTATGCGGGATTATAGACATAAAAATAAATATTTTCACAATCTGCCAGAGGTGGGACACGAACCCAGGTCTCCAGACTGTTGGGTTTGTTTAGTACCACGCAGGAGAGTGGAGGCAACTGCTGCGTGTTACTGGAGGTGATCGCAGTTGGTAAGCTCGTAACACTTGTCAAGCTAGATGCAATTATGTTATGTTACTTAGGCTACAAAAATGCACCAAAATGTAATCACTTCTTCTGTTTGTCATTTCCAGAACTCAACACAACATTTCACCCAGATCTATGCATAACTTTTTGAGTTATCCTGCTGATAGACAGACCAACGTGACCTAAAGCATAACCTGCTTGGCGCACATCATGAAAATGTGATTAAGACAGAATTAAATACGATTTCCGACAGAAACTTAGCAACTCACCAACGCAGTTTTTCAGGTCACTGGTGAGCTCAAAGCCAGCATTGCAGATGCACTGGAAGCTTCCCTCAGTGTTGACACAGCGGCCATTCCGACACATCACACCGTTGGCGATGCACTCGTCAATGTCTGTCGACGTCATAAAAACAATAATTTTACATTGTAGTGGATTGTCACCACCACAAGTAGGTGCTCTAGGCCTACCCCTTATCACAGGTCTACCATTTACTACATTGGTGTCAGAAGTGGGATTGCTTGGCCAAATGGTGGGGGACACATCGAGTGGGAGCTGGGCTCCCGAGGACGGAAGCTTTGTGGGTACGAAACCCTTAGTAACCGAGGTGTCACTGACAGCGCTGTAAAAATACCAGCTGATGACACTGGGCAAGAAGCCAGGCTTGGCGTCTTGTCGACCGCATCCAGCCATATCTCCCCCTCCTCCACCTGGGGGCGCCCCGTCATTACAATATTTAGTCATTATTAGTATTAATTAGGCTGCCACACTTAATACAGTACTAGACATCCTTACACTTATTGTCAAAGTTTGGCAGAGTGGTTATAGAGCACGCCCCCAGGTCGAGCAGTGCCATGGATTCTAATCCCCTCTCCGGCATTTCTGCAATGTCTCCCCGTGATGCTTCATCCCAGTTTCCGATGTAATCCTGTCACTATCTCTCTCTCAATAAAGAATGAAAAACAGCGCTAGTGCCCAAAAAATAACTTAAAAACCTGGAACATTTTATATTTTCCAAAGAACAGGAACAAAACCGGAAACATTATTATGTTTTATGTTCTGGAACAGGAACACTAATTTAAAAATAATGGTAACCGGTCAATACCGGTTTCATTTCGTTCCTCAAAGGAGTGCACTTTGCGATAACTTAAAAAATAGAACAAGAGTATTCATAAAATTGACGTCGGCTGTAGAGAGCTATCAGCAGCTCTGTAGCGAGTCGTTGTGGGTTGGCTCCAACATAAATATATAGCATTAAACAGCTGACCGGAACGAAATTAACCGTTCCGGGAACAATATTTTTTTGTTCTAACCGGTTCGGGAACGTCAATTTATTGGTTGAACTCATACCCGGAAACGTTGTAATTAATGGGGAAAAATATTGGTTCAAAGCCCTGCAAGCAACATTGTACAAATGCGATCACAATGATGCCATCACATACCAAGGCAGCCCTGCTTGGTGGCAGTGGCCTGGTAGCCCTCATGACACTTGCAGTGGTACGATCCCTGGGTGTTCACACAGTCTCCCTTGATGCACGGGTTGCTCACACACTCGTCCGCATCTAAGGAAAGAGTTGTTCATTTCACGTAGAATGCAATATTTAAAATGTTACGACTCAGGCACCAGGACTAAACTAATCTAAATAGGATTCATTAAGGTTAGAACTTACACAAACCCCTTAACTTAAAAAAAGAAAGAAAAACAAAAATGTTATGAAAAATATACAATCTCCGTATATAATGGATTTATTCCCTTGACTTCCAGTATATTTTTTTAACAAACAAAAATGAATGACGATCGCGTTGATGGCAACATTTTGTAGGAGTAGCAGACTAGCAGTCGAAGCACTAAAGTTTCAACGACGACCTCCAGAAGCCCTCAGCTGTCATTACTGCCGTGACCACAAGATGGTAGCAAAACGTCAGGAATGTGGGTATGGGTGTTTTTTAAATTATAGCCCGACTGCTGTATTTAGCATCATCTGAACTCAGTATTTATATTAGGCTCTGACTGTATGGCTAGGTTTATTAAACTTTACAATTCCGAAATGGCAGCAATAAACCTGAACCTAATGTCTGAAATAAATACCTCACACCTATTACCATTCTAAAAGCAGAAGGTGCTTTTACAGAGGAGACTTTTACCAATATAGGTGAAGGACCCTTTGAAAGGAGGTTTTACAAATACATTATACTTTGCCACCTCCTTTCCACCCTTCATTTTCATGGATCCCTTACAGCTACTCGAATTACCTTTAGATTATCCTTAAATACAATCATGTTAACAATGTAATGCCTTCCCATGATTTTCTTCCATTGTGTGTTTTGGTGTAAAATGTAAATTCTGTAAATGGGGATCTGCTTCCTACACATTTAGAAGTCAATTTGAATTTTTTATAATGACTAGCTCAGGGGTTGTTAGCCTTTTTCACCCCAAGGAGCCCTTTTCCTGGCTTCAAGTAACTCAGGGACCCCTGAGGGTTACAACCAATTTTTCATACACTAAGCCACACGCACACAATACTAAATACTTAACTAATATCTCCTTGCAGCATTTAGCCGCTGAGGCTTCTACTACTACTTCCCAAAAATATTGGAAGTGCAGGTCAAAAGTCAATGGGAATATGTAGGAATAAATATTCAATAAATGGCTCACTGAGTGATGCTGCCCTGACTCACCGATACACTCTCCCCTGACGTCGTTCTGGTAGCCCTGGTTACACTCGCAGCGGTAGCTGGACGGGGTCAGGATACACCGGCCGTTGAGACACAGGTTAGTGAAGTGTTTACAGACGTCGATGGTCTCGTTGACCGTCACCGTGCCTGAGGAGGACACCCACAGAAATATAACGTGTTCATCTGGTGGTGGAGTGGTTAGTGCTGCTGCCTGACAGCAAGAAGGTCCTGGGTCCTTTCTGTGTAGAGTTTACATGTTGTCCGCGTGGGTTTCCTCCGGGCACTCAGTTTTTCCCACAGCCAAAAACACGTTCTAGGTAACCTGCTCCAGTCAGTTCCCCAGGCCAAGGCACTGGTTCAGCATCTACAGTTGGCCCCCGGGTGCTGCACCGCGGCTGCCCACCGCTCCTCATGGATGGATTAAATGCGGAGGATGAATTTCTCTGTACATGTATGTATGTATGTATGTATGAAAAAATTAAATTAAAAAAGCACATTTATTTCGGAATTCTTGCTAACAAAATAAAGACACAGTATACACTTGAATACTAATAATTAAAAAAAAAGAGAATGATGAAAAAAGAAAGTGACGCAGTAGCAGGAAACACTATTCTTAGTAGAGGTGCCATGGTATATATAGTGTTCTATGCATGTAGATCAAGATCAAGAATAGCAATGATGAATCAATTCATTTATTATCAAACAATTAATGTGCATGTGCACACCATGATATCATTGTTAACTAGAAGCACTCAGAGATTGCAAACCTGCGCCGTTGGTACAAAAAAATTGTACTTTTAGGGCTAGCAGTATGTGTGGCAAGCCATATATAATGTAAGTGCTAGAGTAGCGCAATTGCGATTGACCACCGGCGAACATGCCAACTACATTTCCCAGTGGCCCCCGTGACCCGGAAGTCTGGTCACGTGACCGCGGTAAGCGCCCAGCGTCTATCGGTAAGTTGTTGATTAAGTATGATTGTTACTTATAGGCTACAGAAATGCACCAACATTTAATCGATTCGTCCGTGTGTCATTTACAACAACTGTACAAAATTTCATCCAGATCAGTGCACAACTTTTTCAGTTATCTTGAGGACAAACAAACCAACCGAGTCTCCCAAAAACATAAGCTGCTTTGCGGCCCAGCCCCGGCGCAGGTAACAATATCTTCCCTATGAACTTAGTAGGGCCATAAAATCTCAATATTTCAATACTACCACTCCAATACGGTTAAATATGTGTTATTCGGACTATAATGGCTGAACACAACGTGCAGTGGCAGTTATATTGTCAAATATTGTAACTTGTTGTGTCCAACGTACCAATATTGGGTGTTTGAAGACCTCCATTGTTTCCTCCAAATCCACCTCCGTTCCCCCCGAATCCACCGCCCCCGTTGCCTCCAAAACCGCCGCCTCCGTTCCCTCCGAAGCCACCACCGTTCCCACCAAAGCCACCACCGTTTCCTCCGTGTCCTCCGCCACCGATGCCCCCTCCGTTTCCGTTGGGGTATTTGTTGTAGCCATAGTTGTAGCCTCCATTCCCATTACCATTGGGGTAGGGGTGAGGCTGACCGGGGTAGGGTACCACACTGATGCAGAGACGTCGGTACTCATCTGTAGGGCACAACACAGCCAAGCAAGTCTGCAACCACGCCAACAATTCTTTGCATGCACTCCAACACGCAGGCTGTGTCTGAAATCGCCTATCCCCTACTCCCTATCAGCCATCACTCACTTATAGTGCCGCTGTCACAATTATGATCAAATATAATTATAAAAAACATAATTATAAAATTCAACAATCATCAGAAAAAGTCAAAAGTGCTTACATTTATAACGATTTGCCGCAGTTGGTCGCTATTTACTCCTGCTGCGCCATTTTTTGGACTTGTGGTCATTTTTAAAAAGTCTCGCAATGCATTATGGGATATATTGCTACCTCTAAGGTACATCGATGCTCACTACTTTTTGCGGTGCATTGTGGGTATATGGAGAATTCGGACACCCCTACAAAATGGGATGCGCACCATATAGTGCACTGGGAATAGGAAGCGATTTCAGACACAGCCACAGTGTCTCTTCTACTCATTCGCGTCAGCCTGCCACACACTCTCGTACGAAACAGGTTTCGTACACTATTTTGTGGTGGTGCCAGGCAGCAGCCGGGACACATCAAATTGTTATATATCTAGAGTTTCTGAATTGATCTACAGGCAAAACACTATATTTACACTGCAGTCTGCAGTTGCACTGCAAACATTTAAAGCAACTGCATTCATATTCAAAAGGTGGATATTGAATGTGAATACATGTGCACAATAATGATGATAATAATAATAATAATAACAACAACAATAACAAAAATAATACTAATAATTATTATTATTATTAGGGAGGGCAGAAAGGTGCTTATCACCATTACATCTTAAGTAAATTGCACCAACTGAGTTGATACCTCCTTAAAACCTCCTGTAAGGTTCTGCGCATGTATTAAAAAGTGTTCGCACCAGAGCCGCGGACTGGACACATCTCAGGATGTGGGCCGAGGGACCAGCATCTTCCGTTGTCACAGCAACACTGCATCTTGGTGTACTGTCCGCTCAGCTCAGCTGCACAGCGACCGTTAGCCAAGGCAGAGTAGCAGCTTCCCAGTCGCTGGTCTGAAAAAAAAAAGATTGCAAATTGGTTAGATTGTGTTTTTTGCTGTCCCTGTTTGGAACACAGTGTCACTGTATGTTTAAACCCAAAACGACCTACACGTACTATTCCATACAGACACATTATAAATGCAAGGATACTTTTGACTTTCTATGACGCTTGTTAAACTTTATAATGTTATAAATTATATTTAAATATCAGGGCAGCAGTCGACATCATGGAAATTAACGATGCCCACTCTAGTGTCTATAATTTCGGTTGTTGCTATTGAGTGGACTAAATAGGAAGTGCACTATATTGGGAGTAGGAAGCGATTGCGGACACAGCCATGGTATCTTCTGTCTCTCGGCATCTTGCGGCCAAAGCGGCACATTGACATATGTAACTTCTGGACAAAATAATGTGAATTTGGCTTCTCTTGTTTCTCTCTCTCAATTCCCCTTTCTTTCTTAATATGCCTGGTGGATGCTCTGATGTGAGACATTTTAGAGTCATAAAAGGTCCACATTAGGGTAATCTAAACTGGCAAGCCAGAACCAATGCATAGCCCACGCATCGCACATCACTAGATGCTTGCATTGGGTGTGGTAATATCAGCAGGTTTGCTTGTCACGTCTCCATGCCGCTTGTCCCTCCTACTGCACTGTGACTGTTACCCATGGCGTTTGCGCCACTTGCCTGAGATTTGCGATAGAGGGTGCTACTGCCCCGTAAGGCGCTGGCCGCTGATCTCAGGACAGGAAGCTACGAAGAAGAGTTAATGCTAACCATAGCACCTGTAGCTTACATATTTATACAACAGGCAGTTTTCAACTCGGCCTGCTTGCATTATCCTGGACCAGAGGCTGAGTATCTCTGCCTCTTTAAACCTAGCGGGTATGGTTTCTGCCGACAGGCAGGTGTTAATGCTAAATGCGATCTTTTCCACACCTGTCTGTACGTGCGCTTTGCTATCATCATTGCAGCTCACCATAATGTGCAACTCAACAACTCCGCAGACTCTTCTCCAATCCTCATTGTTTGGAGAAGGGCCGGTTGGTCAATGATTTAAACAGTTTTTAAAAAACTTTTTTTTCAGCCTGAGTGTGTTGGGTGTATTGTGTGTTTTTTGTCCTTAGTTTTTGAGAGCTACAATTCTGTCATGAACAAAACTCCCGTCTGGGACAAAATAAGTCTTTAGTCTTTGATCGGCCCCCAGCTGGTGCTGCTTATTCTAAAAATATGCAGTACATAGTTGTCAACACGACTCAACTCAACGTATTTATGGAACATCGACCACAGTTTAGAAGTGGTATTCTTTCAGACATTTGTGCAGTTTGTTCACTTTCCACACACACATCAAGCCAAACGTGTGTTTGCCATCTTTTTCGTGTAATCTTGTCCAATTTGTGCTCATTTTGTCTGCGTGGCATTTGTTTACAATTGCTTGCAAATGTTGGCGTGTGAACATGAATTGGGCCGAATGACAGAAAGAGAAAGAAGTAAAAATGGAAGCAGTTTCAGTATAAAGGAAATATCTTCATTCTATTATACTGTACATGATTGTATCTTTATTCTACTATACTGTGCATGATTGTATCTTTATTCTACTATACTGTACATGATTGTATCTTTACAATCCAGCCAAGGCTGTCGGTCAGAGCATCTTTTACTTTTTTCATCTTTTACTGAAAAAAAAAAAATTCCAAGCTAATTTCTTAAGTTCCAAGGTGTCAGTTGTTATTGTGCATTTGATGAGCTCAGCTTTAACATCCTCTCTTATTAGTGCATAGTGCGGAACATTTAATTTTGCACAAATCAACATAATTACTGTAGATTAGTTAACCATCGGCATCATCATCAAGCACAAAGTGTTTAACAGTGGTTTTCTTATGAATTGTGCCACTGATTTTAACAGTGGAAAAGTCTTAAGTCGGACTACATCAGCGTCAGTAGCCCCAGAGGGCCGTCTTGGGCGTCATGAACAGCATCACAAAATCACAGATCACATAAATAAAATAACTCTGCAGACTGATGTCACTCAAACCAGTAATGTTGATAATTGAAAGCAGATCTATAAAACTCAGTTTCCAAAAGCGCTCCCGCATTGGCCTACCAAAACTCTGCCTCGAAGGAGTAGTACGAGTAGTAAAAAAAGCAATAAAAGACAACCCAAACGATGGAGCGACAACAATTACAAACAGGACTTGAACAACAGATGAACACTGGATTGAGCCTCTGGAAAATGATAACCTGTGTTGTTCATTCTGCTACCAGTGGAGGTGGTGAAATGTCAATACAAGTCGTATTCCAGAGTATCGCTTGAGAGCAACACAGCCATCTAGGGGATGACTAGGGTCATTGCAGTGCACTAAATTAAACAATTAAACAGTTACTTACTTATACTTATTAGATAAAAACTATGAAGAACAAACTGCACAGAGATAGGTCAGAAAGGTGCTCTTTCCCAGATGAGGATTGTGCCAGGATCAGCGTCGAGACCACGGCTACTCAACTGGTGGCCCGCGGGCAAAATCCGGCCCGCCAATCAATTTGTTTCTGGCCCAGAAAAATCTTGTAAAAAATATAAATATTTGATCTATCTGAGATGCTGTTCGTTTACCTCACCAGAATCACTAAAATGTGTTCTTGAGGGTTGAGGCTAACTGAGATTCTGTTCTTTACCTCAACAAATGCACTATAAATGTGTTGTAGTTTAAGTGAGCGGCTGCTGTTTACCACTATTTGTGGAGTCCGGCATCTGCGCCGGCCCCTGGCCCATTGGGCTTCTGACATTGCGGCCTGAGTAGTTGAATAGCCCTGGTCTAGACAGCTATCATGCATGATGCAACCATGTCTTTTGGGTGGATGGGCAAACTATGTAGGAGTCATAAATCAAGTTCCCCCTTGATCTCCAGGTGAGAGGTCATAGGTCACTTTTCTGCCCCACTCCTCCTCCTTCCCCGAGGCCATTCTGGTGGTTACAGTGGACTGGGGTCAGGGGTCGAGAGTGGAAGGATGTTTTGCGGCTGGGAGTGTGCACACAGTGTGGGTGTGTATGTTATTGTATGTGTGAGACAGAGAGGACACAAGGGGGTGCACCTCAGAGCCATGTTAGCAAGTCCAGATTCAGAACATAGAAGTTGTGCCACATTGTGGTTCTACCTGTGCAGGGCAAAAATGTGTTGTTGCTGATTAGCCAATCAACTAATTACAATCAGCTGGTATTGTGGCTGTTAGCGATGCACTTGTAGAACTAAAACCTGGCACGATTTTGTACTTTCTGGAACAGTATTTGTCATCTATGATGATGGTCTAAGTATCACAAATAAAAAGGTATGCAATGCTTCAATACATACCCTTTTCAAACACACGTATTTATTTGTTCCATAATGCTGGTTTTCTTAATATTTTCTTTATATTGTTAGAGCTCCCAGCCTGGACACTTTTTCTTCCCACCACTTCCAGTCTTTTTAGAATCTGAACTGCACGCCACATAAACAGCCTCTACCATGTTGTTGTGCCGCTGCTGAACAGCAGGTCGTCATTTTAGACCCATGTAGACCCATGTAGAACTGTACATTGACCCACAACCGTTATTGATAACTGACCTGCTGTTAGAGATCGTTCACTATTGCACTCAGACTATGACTGTGTCCGAAATCGCTCCCTATCCCCTACTCCTTACCCCCATATAGTGCACTCACTTATAGTGCACTCGACAGCAACGGCCGAGATTTCGGACACTAGAGTTGGCACCGTCAAAATAATTATAAAATATAATTATAAAAAATATAATTATAAAATATGACAATCATCAGAAAAAGTCAAAAGTAATTACATTTATAACTATTTGTGCAGTTGGTCGCTATTTACTCCCATCGTGCCATGTTTTTGAAGTTTAGGTCATTTTTAAAACGTGTCGCAATGCATTATGGGTTATATTGCTTTTTCTAGGGAACATCCGATGCTCACTATTCTTTGCGGTGCATTGTGGGATACTTTCAGTGTAGTATAGGGAACATGGAGAAGTCAGAGACCCCCACAAAATGGTGTGCGCCTCATCTAGTGCCCTATATAGGGGATAGGGTGCAATTTCGGACACAGACTGTCATTCGTTGTTTCATGGACCCCAGCAGAAGTGCATGGGTTCTCTCTGTGTAGCTGTCTTACTCTCGCCGTCTCTCACTCTCTCTCACCAGACCCCTCCACCTACTGTCAGAAGTCATGTTGGTTCAACATCTCCAGAGGTCCCTCTCTGACTGAGTGCAACCATCTGGAGAAACCGGACTGATGCAACGCCCCCTAACCCAGCCTCCTCTATCCCTCTCACCCAGCCTCCTCTATCCCCCTCACCCAGCCTCCTCTAGCCCCCTCACCCAGCCTCCTCTAGCCAGGCCTCGGAGATGTTGACATGGACACAGCCAGCTGTCAACGCCGCCTCATTAATGATAAGAGGTCGGATGATCTTCAAAGCCAGAGAGGACGCAGATGCACAGAAGTTCTTAAATATCTTTCAGAGCGAGTGAAATGTCATACTTGGAGTTTATTTCATGAATTTTGTTGTTGTTTTGTTATCCCTTGTGATCTGATGGGGCTATCTGCTGGAGTAGCCTGGCGAGCCAGAACCAACGAATTGTCCACACATCTCACGTGCTTAGAATGATCATTGGGTCTGGTAAAACCAGGGTTAAAAAACGTGTCAAAAAAAAAAAAGTGTCAATCAAATCGTGTTATCCAGTCACAGCGCAGTAGGTGGGACAAGTGGCGTGGAGGCATGACAACCAAAATCCACCCACGTCTCATGCCGCCCATACCAAACCCCGCCCACATCTTGCGGTGCCCATAACAAACTCCACCCATGCCTCAAATCGAACAATTCGATTGGTCAGCCCGTACACGGGCGACGTCTGCCTGATTTGTCCAGACCCAATATACCGTCTCACGGCGTGCGACGCGTGGACAATTCATTGGTTCTGGCTCGCCAGGTTAATATTGGATGGGATTGAACTCTATAGGTTGTGATTATACACAATCTCAACAAATCTCTGAGTCAGTGTCAGGGAGTGACCTCATTTTGTGTCTGTTCATGTAAGCTAGCCTAAATGTAAGCTAGTCTAAACGTAAACTAGCCTAAATGTAAGCTAGTCTAAACGTAAGCTAGCCTAAACGTAAGCTAGCCTAAATGGAAGCAAGCCTAAATGTAAGCTAGTCTAAACGTAAGCTAGCCTAAATGTAAGCTAGCCTAAATGTAAGATAGTCTAAACGTAAGATAGCCTAAATGTAAGCTAGCCTAAATGTAAGATAGTCTAAACGTAAGCTAGCCTAAATGGAAGCTAGCCTAAATGGAAGCTAGCCTAAATTGAAGCCAGCTTACATGTTCCTCAGTTTTATGAAGTTACTGTTGAGATATTTCTCGTTGCAGAGAGTTATTAATTTCATGGTCTATTTATTTACACCCTTGTCATCATTAATTAAAAGGCTAGCTTAAACGCTATAAATTAATCATACTGGGTTGTTTTTTTTTCATAGTGATTTTTTCTCGACAGAGATTGCTTAGGTGACGCCCAGCTGTAGTGCTCACGGTATGCCACTGGTATAGATAGTTTATAGATACTATACAAGTAGATAGGCACCAAATGGTGTCATTCGGCCACCCTGCTGGCAACATGTGATTCTGGTCAAAGAGCAGGTGGGACCCATCTACATACAGCCAAGTGACAGCTGAGCAGGTGGGATCCATCTACAGCCCAGTGACAGCTGAGCTGACAGCGTGTGTTTAGCGAGGAACTCCTGCCGGGCACTTCCTTCCTCTCCAGTCTCATCAACAACCAGTAAAGTCTGCACCATCCACACCTTTCCACGTGTTAAGTGCGCTTGCAGTCCGGCATCTGCTCCTGCCCCCGGACCATTGGGTTTCTGACATTGGGGAGTTACAAGTAATATGCCTGACCTGGTATAACACCACAAGTTACGCTGCACAGCATACATCCAAGACACATCAGGTGATGATCATCATGTGTATAAGAGGAAGTGTGTAGAACTCACCCACACACCTGGATCCATCCGTGGATGTGACAAAGCCACGCGGACACGAACACACGTAGCTCCCTGCAGTGTTGGTGCACTCTCCACCGTCACATACTCCCGAGATGGTCGAACACTCGTCGATGTCTGGACCGCAATGCACAATGCAGAACAATTAGGGACAAGATCATGACGTCACACGCTTCCAAAAATCTGCCGAAGTGAGCAGTGGCACGTCCTCCTGTCTAGCAGAGTTGCATGGATACATGTGGCATTGTTTATACATTCCTGCATGCGCACGATGCGCAAGCGCTGCCGAAAGCCGACATGCCTGGGAATCGCTGTGTGGCTGTGGAGCAGCATCACGCAAGAGTTTCTTTCATTTCCCCAAATGGAACCCCAAGTTACCGCAATCCAATGAGATGAAAAGATGCCGTCTTGCTTGGCTGCTGTTGGACGAGAAGACCTGACCATCATGCATTACGGACGAGACAAGAGTGTGTTCGCTACATTTCGATTCAGTTCCATTCAAGTTACCTAAAAATATATGTGCTGGTGTGCGCTGCCGCGCCAGTTGACATGCAAACTACGAGCGGCTGTTGACATACGAGGCCGCTCCTATACGTATAATGAGCTCCTCCGCAACCAATGTGATGTGTTTGGAAGGGGACTCGAACACAAGTGACGTAATCGCTCGTCACTTAATTAAGAAAAGAAAAAAATATTAGTATTATTTTTTGCTTTGTTTTTTGGGGATAAACCTTTAGCAGACTGTATAACTCCTAGATTGGAGTTGTCAGTATTCAGAATCTGTATCCGAAGCAGATAGGTTAATGGTTAATTTGTTACTTTAAAACGGCGTACATTCTGGGTGATAAATTCAGCCACTTTGCTGCTATACAGACATTGTACATGCATATAATCAGCGAGGGGATCAAGTTGAACACGTAAACTTGTCTATATCGGAGGATCATGAGGCGGGATCAAAATGTATGGCACAGTGAGAGATGACTGACGAGTTTGGCGGGTAGTAACTTGTGCTGTGCTATTCCACACACAAACACATGATTCAATAATCTGTACAACCCAAGTTGAAATTAACAGTGGAAGCAGCCATCCCATTGCTCCAGAAGAACATGTAACCACGGTAGTGAGTAACTTCAAGTCAGATTTTGCCTGTATTTCATCAATACTTATGTAAAACGGTGAGCGAAGCGGGGTGAATGGTGTGTAATTTGTCACAGAGTGAGATGTTTCAGACAGCGGGACAAAAAGCAGCCCCCTGTATTTCCGGGTAAACTGGTCTATACTGAAAGTTTGACCAGTTACACTGACGCATTATTCTGAAACGCCTTTTTTTCCAGACATACTTTTGCACAGAAATATTGCTGTAGGCTGCATGCACAGCGTAACACACTACTAACCTCAGGCCTGAGACAATTCTGCTAGAAGTCACATTCAAAACAGAGCTGAGGCTAACGTCACTTCTCAACAGTGCTCTGGTACCGGTCCGATTTGTTCCAGAAAGATCCCTCTAATGGCCTCCCATTTTACAGGCCGCCACGGGATCATATGCTAGCTGGTGCAGAGTGCCAGGTAGCCAGGAAGGTATTTTTACAATGTGTGACAAGCTCCCAGAATTACTGTAAGTTACCAGCACAAAGCACTGTTGGATGCACAATGTTTGGCTTGTATGCCCGTCTCAGCCTGGGCACACAAGCAGGTTCGGGTGTGTGCGTGTGTGCGTACATGGGCGTGTGTGTGGTGTGTGTGTCATGAGAAAGTCTCTTAAACACACCTAAGGTGTCACTCCTAATAGCTGCTGTGGGCCTGACGTGTGTGGATGTGTGTTTGTGTGTGATTCTGTGTGTGTTTCTGTCTTCATGTCAATGTACAAGAGAGATAATGGAGTTTATCATGTATTTATCATTCAGACCGTTACTCGCCCTGTGCATTTAGAGCTGTCGGAACAACAAGTAACCTTATCTGGACCACTAGAGTGACTGCAGTATACTCAAACAGTGTGCAAGTGTGCAAGAGTGATGTTGTGCAGTTTTATGTAATTTGTTCGTGCTACAACCGCCTGTTTTCTCCCATTGACTCGATTATCAGAAAACCCAAAATGTTCATACAGACTCCAAATGGCTCACACCTATTCAGCCTGAGATCCACTTTTCTACCTAAAGCCTCTTTTCCACTGCAAAAGGACAGCACTGCTCTGCTCGGCAGTACTCTTCTCTGCTTTGATGAAATGTGATTTGCAGAGTCACGCCTCCATTACTCTGATTGGCTACGGGTTGTGGCATCATCACATGTCCCCTCCCATTGGCTATAAATCAGTGATGCTTCCTGAAATGTGTGTTCGCCCATGTTCTTCATAGCTTAGCTTAGCTAGCGGATACCGGCTAATGTCCAGTAAAGGTTAATAAATGAACCCTCTAGACATCAGAGAGGGTGTCAAGACTGGTAAATGCTCTACGTGGACACTTTATCTGAGCTGACATTACACATATTAAGGCCAGATTATACTTCTGCAACCATAAATACCAAATGTATGTATTATAAATAAATATATACCCAAAGAAAAAAATGTTTCCTTCAAAGTACATTCAAAATGATTCGAGTCAATCCTCTATTATTAGTTATTTCCTGTTCTGTCACTGCAAAATTCCGTATATGAGCGAAGGTGTGAAAAAAAGCCAGCTAGAGTGCCACCTAGAGGCCACAGATTTCCCAAAAACGATGATAAGGTAGCATCTTATCTCTGGGGTAGTTCTGTTGTGTTAGTGCATCACTCTCTCCTTTGCCACACACGTGATAATGAGTAATAACGTTTCATTGTGTTCTCAGAAATTTAGTTTGATGGCTGTCGAACCGCCACTTCCCGTCGCCGCGAGTATTTGTTTATTTCAAACAAACACTTAAGTGGGGCCGTCGAGAACGGGCATCTGTGTGCGCCTGTCTGTCGGGCTTGCGTGTCTGTGGCTTTGTAAGTGTTTAAGTATTTTAAGTATGTGTGTGTTTGTATGCATTTGGTCGTGTGTTCCCCGCGTGTGTGAGCTTCTCCGGCCATATGTGTGGTTTGTGTGAACATGTGTTTGACTGTGTGAGCGTGTGTGTGTGTATCCGAGTGGATTAGGTTGCGTTCAGTCAAGGGGGAGCGTGTTGTGTTTCCACACGCATGACTTGTGCATATGCACATCTGCGCGGGGGTGCGAATCTTTTTTGTGTGCGTGTGGACCTGTGTGCGGGTGCTTTTGCATAGGTATGTTTGTCTTTGTGTGTGGGCAATGTGTGTATTTGCATGTGCCTGTGTTTGTGTGTTTGTGTGTGGGTCTAGAACGCAGCGTCGCTGTAAGAAAGGGGAGAACCATGAGGGAATGTGTGGGAATATTTGCGCGGCCCATGAGCGTTTGTTTTAGTAGTCAATCCCTCCGCGTCTAAGGCCTACATTCCCACTGCAACGCTGGTGAGCAGCCTCTCTCCCCCCAACCTCCATTCCTGTCTAAGCTGCAGTTTGTACAAGCGTTGCTCCCATCCATTATTGGTATTGGATAACAGTAGGGATGTCAATCTCCCAATCTCTAAATGGGATTCAAATGTTGAACGTTTTAAAATGGAAAAAAAAAATGCAAATCAACGTTTACATTTTACAGCATTTTTCTCATCAAGTTTCAATCGAGCCAGACGGCTCCTGCTTGTGGTGTGCGCTGTGCCAACTTCTGACTTCTGAGCGTGGCCCTGAGTAGCGACTGCGTAGTTGAGAGTCTAGCGCAACAGAAGTCTGTAACCGAGCTGTGGGATTGAGGAACCAAATACAATGCACAAAACCCTCCACCTCAACTGAACTGCCCTGTGCGTTAAGCGTAAGTTGGAATGTTAATTAAAGTGCTTTAACGCTAAGAAATGTTCCGCAAAGCGCAACCTCCTCTATGTCAAAGATCTACCCACAATTTGCATAATAGTAGTCTAGACAAAATTTGACATTCAAACAATGTTTGTTTGTTTTCAAAAATGTAATTAGCACGTTCAAATATGGAATACCATGACATACTATTGGACAACTTTAAGGTGAACTTACATTACAAAGGTTTATGTAGGAAGGATTGCCCTAATGTGGGCACTTATTTGCAGCTTACTAATGTGGGACATTCAGTTGCCTAACGTGAGACAGTGAAATGTAGTGTTGAACAGTTGAACTTTATGTTAGACTCATTACCGTAGTTCGATTTTAGCATAGTTTCACTGACATTCATTAGATTAGGGAGGAGCCTGAGCCTCTGGATATTAGGTGTTCCACATTAGCCAGCGTCCCACATTAGGGCAATCCACGCTACATACAATGGGGGTAAAGCAGGTAAAACATTTTCTAGTAGACAATCGCCCAGCATCGTTTTTTTTTTTTTTTTGATTCACTAAACTAAACATACCACACCATACCACAATGAAGATATGCGTGATGTGATGTCTGCTACGAACGTACATAATCACAAGAGTCTGTGGGTCGGCGACGTGGTGAATCCTCCATTCACCACATCGCTGACGCCAGATATAACGAAAGTCTAGTTAGTGTCATTCTATCTTTGAGTTTAGATGCACACTTCTTCTTCTGTTAACCGTGGTCTCACGTACGCGATCACTACTCAGGCAGCGGTGGAACGACACGCACTTGCACCCACCCGCAGGCAGGGGCAGTACCACTACTGTGTCGCGGCAATCCATTCAAACACATTTAGTTTCTAGTGAGCCATGGTCTTCATTTC
>OMKY01221499.1:0-12970 GCA_900302395.1 Bregmaceros cantori
CACTGTTATAATCTGTGGAGGGTGTGAGAAAGTGACAAGCTTCACGACTAGAACCCGAGAGAGAGAGATCAAGAAACCATTAAATAGACACGTTCAAAAATAAGTCAGAACACAGCGACTAGAATCTTTTTTTTACGTTATTTTTTTCCATCTTTATTGGATAGGATTAATCGGAAACTGGGTTGAAGAGATTGGGGGTAGACATTGCAGACAAGTCAACAAGCGTAGTCGAACTCGCAACACTGCGGACGCTGCGGTAGACGCAGTGCCACTAACATGAATGGGGTCGCGTTAGGTGCGGTGTCCATAACCACTTGGCCAACGCGGACCCCGCAACTAGAATCTTTACCGGAACTACCCTAGCCTGGCATCGCACATCGCTAAACGCTTGCATTGGGTCTGGTAAAATCAGGGTCGGAAAACGTGAAAAAAAACCATGTCATCGAGTGTTATCCAGTCACAGCGTAGTAGGTGGGACAAGCAGTGTGGAGGCGTGACAACCAACGTCTCGTGTAGCCCGTACTAACTCCCACCACGTCCACGCTGATTGGCCAATTGGATCCGTACTGACGGCGAGCCTGATTTTCCCAGACCCAATGCAAGCATCTAGCGATGTGCAATGCGTGGACGATGTGTTGGTTCTGGCTCACCTAGCTAGAACTATACCACCAAACTTCTATACGTCTATAAAATTAGAAGATGGTGCTTTTGCCCTAAAAAAAAGAAATTCTGTTAATCGACCTGCAGCTGCATGTTGGTCTGTGTCAGCTCCTCTGCCTTCTTCTCCAGCGACATCACCCACACTTTCCTCTTCTGGCGACACCTGGTGGCCGCCGCCCGGTTGCGCTCCAGGAACTTCCTCCGCCGCTCGTCCGGGTCCTCGTCCACCACCCGCCGCCGCCGCCCGCCGCTGGGGGGCGGAGACTGCATGCTCTGGGTGGGCTGCATCTGCTGGGCTGCTGGAGACATCTAGAGAGATGGAGACGAAGGCGAGGGAGAGGCAGAGCGAGGGAGTGAGGTAAAGAGAGATAGGGGGATAGAGAGGGGTACTTTATTTTATTTAGTCATAAATACATCAATAAGCACTCAGAGAGTGCAAACCTGCGCCAAAATCGCAGTTTGTAAGCTCATAACATTTGTCAAACTGTGACGTTACTTATAGGATATGTCATCACTTGTTCTAATTGTCATATCCAACAACAGTACAACATTTCATCCAGATCCATGCATAACTTTTTCAGTTATCCTGCTGACAGACTGACAAACAGACAAAAACATAACCTCCTTGGCAGAGGTAATGATGTAAATGCACCAAAACGTAATCACTTGTTCCTTTTGTCATTTTTAACAACCGTACCAAATTCCACCCAGATCCGTGCATATTTTTTCTGTTAATCTGGTGACCTTCAGTTGACCTAGTGAGTTAACCAACTCAACCGAAAACACAAACTGCTTGGCGCAGGTAATGAAATTCGGCCTCCGCATTTAACCCATCCGTGTGGAGAGGTGGTCAGATGCGGTGCAGCGCCCAAGCGGCCAACTCCAGATTCTGAGCCAGTGCCTTGGCCAGGGTCACTGACTAGAACATACTTTTAGTCGTGAGGGAAACCGGAGTGCCTGGGGGGAAAACCCATGCAGACACTGGGAGAACATGTAAATTCCACACAAAAAGGACCTGAGTGGGCTGGGATTCGGGCTCTTAACCTGCTGCGCCACAGGGCCTGGTGGAGAGCTTTCTATCTTACCCTGATTGACTCTCGAGGAGGTGGACTGAAGTGCACCAGGCTCTTGGCACGCAAGGTGCCACGCTCAACAACTCTTTCAGGACAGGAATCAATGGGGTGACCTTGTACGTAGCGAAACAACTTCATACTGACAGTGGATGGAGAGAGAGAGAGATGGGGAGAGAGAGGGACAGAGAGAGAGAGAGAGAGAGATAGAGAGAAAGGGGGAGGTAGAGAGAGATTGTTCTGGAGGGGTGCCAGCTTCTGTGTCTATCACCTTCATGTTGCTTCAGACTCAGTCTGTCTAATAAACCACTACCACCATATTAACATTCTGTGCTGCTCTCCGATTTCTCTCTCTCTCTCTCTCTTCTCTCTCTCTCTCTCTCTCTCTCTCTCTCTCTCTCTCTCTGTCCTCTCTCTCCTATTGATCTTTGATCATTCTCTCATTTTTTAATGCATGATCTGTGGCTGGAGTTAATAGACATCACTCCCGCAATTTCTCATTCTTGTTTATGCACAGGTTTTGTGGATCGCTCCTTAGTAGAATTGAACAGGCAATGAGTGCATAGTGGCTCTGTCGTTGTCGCTGTGGTGGTTTTTCATAGAGCTGCAAGCAATTAATTGATCAATCGATGATAATCGATTAATCGGCGGCGATTAATCATTTCTTTGTTTGGCCCGTTCTCTGCTCAAAAGTGTTCAATATAAGTTGTCAGTTGCCATTTCCCCGCCCATTCTCCTGGATACTGAATACTGTTAAGCCCCACAATGACACATAATGGGTGAAAACACAGTTTGTAAGCAGGAAAGAGTAGGCTCTTCCATGCCAATAAAAAAAAAATGGTTTTAATAAGTAAGTTTTAATAATTAACGTTTCAGGCTCCGATTTTGAAGGAAAAATGAGCCGATGAATCGATGAATCGCCAGTAAAAGAGGCAGATTAATCGATGATCAAAATAATCGTTAGTTGCAGCTCTAGATTTTTATATGTCTCTGTGATCCTAATGGCAAATACAAATCAGGACATTCATTTATATATGGATACACACACAGAAATATGCATGTGCGTAAATATGTGGATATATCTACACATCAGGATTCCAACACAGACATAGTGGGGAATAAGCTCAAAACACACAGGACAATAGAAAGAAAGGCAGCGCTGCATGAACCTCTAGGCACTTGAGTGAGTTCAGCACCGCAGATAGCTCACATGGACGTAGTTAGGCTGCGATCTGCTAGCAATTCATAGCATATTACCATGGATTAATCAGTAACAGACGACTTTTAAACGGACAATGCTATGCAAATATTGTTCTGTCGCCTGTTCGTCTAATGGTGATGCTACCACCATAATGTCTGCCGCCCCCCAAGCCGTGACTCGTGCAAAAGCCATATTGATGACTTCATTGTATTTAGAGTTGTATTTAAAAGTAATCGAAAAGTAATGGTAATCTCTTCATTACTTTTAAAATTGAGTAATGCGATCTTACTGATTCCATTTTTTCTTTAGTAAGTTATTTCTTCTGCCGTTTTCCGATTTTAAGTGGGGAGATCGGGGGAAGACCTAGTAGAAATGTTGGCGAGGGGAGAAATTGGCAGGCTGTATGCAGGTGTCTTACTGACTGCGCCACAGAGCCCAACCATGGTTACTACTAAACCCTGCACGCCGTGAAGGATTATTTCCAACCTCCTGTCAACAACCAATCATTTGGTAATTTGTCATCCACGACTGTTACACCAAGATCTCCACAGTTCACACCGTGACAACATGTTTAGGCAACATTTTGGCAAAACTGTGCCAAAACGTATAAATTACCACACGGCTGACAAAAAATGGAACAATCAATCATCTTTTATTAGAGACACTTTCCAGTTAAAAGCACTTTACTGACGCTACTGAACACAGGGGGTAGCCCTGCTTGACATGTTGACATGTTATATGTGCTGATTCTATGCCAATGCCACTTTATAACTTATGAGCTGCTTTTATTTTTTTTGTGTTGACCTTGTTCATTACCTGTTGATCTTGAGAGAGTTGTTTCATGCCCAACTAAAATTCCATGTGTGTGTACTGCTGTCATGTATATGCAATATGGTGAATAGAAAATGAATCTTGAATCTTTCATTAGGGCTGGGTTTAAAAAAAAAGAAAATAGATTTAAAATCAATTAACATTCAAAATGTAGGGTGGATTGCCCTAATGTGGGCCCTTATTTGTCAGCCGTCTAAGGTGGAACAATGAAATGTTGTGTTGAGCAGTTGAACGTAATATTAGACACATTGCCATAGTTTGCTTTTACCATAGTTTCACTGACATTCATTAGTTTAGGGAGGAGCCAGAGCCACTGGAGCTTATGTGTCCCACATTAGGCAGTGGCCCACTATGCAATAATAATAACTAATGCAATAATCAATTAATCGCCAAGGAATTGAATAATTGTTATTTTCAGCATTTTGTTTTGCTGACACCACCACCTATCAGTCTACACAAATTTGATCACTCAATAATTTCTGAAAATCCAAAATATGATTAAAATTATTGATAAAGAAAGATGAATATAAACAAAACCATCACGATATTAGCTTATAAATTGATTGTAATGAGTTTTGTGGCTGAGTAAGTAGCTACATTTTTGTACATTTGGTGGCTAACGTGAATCACAACTTACACATTTCACTTTGATAAGATTCATTCCTGTGTTGCTGTGAATATTTTGGGGATTTTCTAAAAGAAAAATATCTAACCGATTCATCGATTCATGGTTTCAATAATTGGCAACTAATTGACGATTGAAATAATCGTTAGATGCAGCCCTAATATTCAGCAGCCCTACTGCTCATTCTTGTCTAGCCCAGATGGAAACAGAAGTGCGTCCATTAGTATCAGAGGGCCGACACTAAACGCTTACAGCAGCAGCAGCAGAGCCAGTCAGGGTGTGGTGCTGAACGGACAACTCCTTAGACACGGACACAGCAACACTAACGCAACAACAACACACAGCAGCAGCAACCCGGGGCGGAGGAACAGCACACGTCCCGGGAACGAGTGGCGTTCACCAAAGGGGCGGGAGGAGCCTTTTGCGACTTTTGCCAAGCACATGTCAAAACCTGTCAGGGAACTCGGAGTCTCGGGCACTTTTTACGATGCTGTTTGCAGCAACGCATGCACGAGTACGCCTTATAGATGGCCCAGGCCGGTGACGTGCGGACCTGGAATGACCCTGAATATCCTCAAGTTCACCTCTGCGCTAGCTTCAAGGTCATGCCCAAAAATTCCTTGTCCCCCAACGCAGAACATTCAAGATTCACTTAAATTCGCCAGGTTAGATAAAATAAGATAAGATACTTTATTTCGTCACACATACACACATGTACAGTGAAATTCTTCCTCCGCCTTTATCTCATCCCTGAGGAGCGGTGGGCAGCCGCGGTGCAGCGCCCGGGGGCCAACTCCAGATTATTAGCCAGTACCTTGGCCAGGGGCACTGACTGGAGCAGGTTAACTAGAACACGTTTTTGGTGGTGGGGGAAACCGGAGTGCCTGGAGGAAACCCACACATACACAGGGAGAACAATGTAAACTTCACACAGAAAGGACCTGTCCGGGTTGGGATTCGAACCCAGGACCTTCTAGCTGTGAGGCAATCTATGTGCGCACTGCACAACATGTTATAAAGTGGCTTCGGCCAGAGACTATGTGCGTAACATGTCCTTACTTCTGAACGCAGGGCTACTCCCTGCGTTCAGAAGCACCACTGCTTGTGGGAAGAAACTGTTTTTTAGTCTAGAGGTAAGATGACCATGGGCGCCCAAGTAACATACTCAAGAACAGCAGTAGATTACCTTTTTACATAACCAATCACCCACTTGCATTCCTAAATCTATAGCGTCCTAATTGTTCGATTGCATTCCTCAGCAGTTGGCACCCAGACATGAAACTAGAATAATTTTGGCGAGCCTCGCGGCTTGAAATCTGATTGCTCTAAGGTGGAAACACCCTGACAAACTTAATATCAAACATTGTGTGTTATGTTATCTGGACATTATTTATCTGGAGCAGTATGAAAATTCAAAAAATGAGTGACTTAAACTCTTATAGTCACAGGTCACGAGGCCGTGGTTGTATTCATGGTCACAATTCACCTGGCAAGCCAAGCCAAACAAATCGTTAAAAGTTATCCAATCACAGCACAGTAGGCGTGGCACGGGACGGAGTAGAAAGCATCTTGTCTTGCAGACAGTCCGCCTCAGCGCGGCTCTGATTGGTCGGAAGAAACTGAGCCGAAGATCAGATGTTTTGATTCGATGGACTCCAGATCCAAACGCACGTTCGAGCGATGCGTGGATGATTTGTTTTGCTTGGCTTGCCAGGCTAGGTCAAAACGTGTTGAGGTAAAAACTTCATATTAGTCATTAAGAAAATTTGATTCATCTTGACGATACAAGTCACTCGTACTTTCGTCTAGTCGTAGTTACTGGGAGAAGTTATTCCGATGGTACTGTTGAATGTTAATATCCATATTCATATATTTTAGGCCTGTACCCTTTTGCCTAAAACATTTTTTTCTGAGATTTATTCTCCCTCTGAAAAGTTGCTGGCTCTGTGGAACAGTCGGTAAGACACCCGCATCAAGCAAATGTATAGTCATCACCATCATCAGTCCCGTAGTCTGACTGCCCTTTGGGGCGCCACGGAAGACTTTGCAACCAGCTCTCTCCATCTCTCTCTGTCCTCAGCCATTCGCATGGTGTCGCTCAGTGTTATCTTCCCATCGCTTTCTCTGTCTTCCTCTCCTCCTTCCACCTGGCACTGTGCCTCGAAGGATTGTTTTTGAGAGTCATTGGGATCTCGTGACATGTCCGTACCATTTTAATTATTGTTTTTTGACTGTGGTTAGTAGATCTTCATATGGTCCAATGGCTTGTTTTATTCTGGCTTTCATGTGTAGTACCTGTATAGTAATAAGTAACAAAATATCCAACACATGAGCAACACCTGGAAGCAAAGTTCCAGCGAAGGATGCGGAGGCGGTTTTTGCGCAGACATACTTTCCACACGAGGATCCTTTACAGCCGACGCACTTTACAGCCTCCAAGTGACCTCCGAGGGCAGGGCGGTCCGCTGACCCTCGGGGGCTGACACCTCCGCACTGACCTTTCGGACGCACGCCAGGGAAAAAAGCTAATGGACTGAGCTGCGGACCTGCTGAAATGACACGTGATTTACTGGTTGGGTGTAATATTAATTAGTAGCTGGACATGGAGCTGTGAGTCTGATGGCCTAGACCAATGGTTCCCAAACTGCTTTTTGGCCTGATCTGGAAGCATCTAGCAGCCGGGTAAAATAAAAGAAAGATAATTTAAAATTGTCAACAGAATGATAGTAAACTAGAAGCACTCAGAGATTGCAAACCTGCGCAGTGGTGGTACAAAAAATAGTCCTTTTAGTGCAAGCAGTATGTGAGGTAACCCGTTATCAATGCAAGTGCTCCTAGAGTAGCGTAATTGGGATTGACACAACCAGCGAACATGCTCAGCACAAGCCAACTACATTTCCCAGCGGCCGCTGTGCCCGTAAGTCTGGTCACGTGACCGCGGTAAACGCCTAGTGATCTATCGGTAAATTGGTGATTAAGTATGATTGAGTTACTTATCGGCTACAGAAATGCACCAAAATGTAATCAATTCTTCGGCTTGTCATTTCCAACAACTCTTCTAAATTTCATCCAGATCCGTTTCGCGTTGGAAACCAACCAACGCGACCAAAAACATAACCTGCGTTCCGCCATGCAAGTAACTAAACAGTTGTTTCATAGAGTTCCAGGTCACTGAGCTCAGAAAAAAAAAAAAACTTCGTCGAATATCATATCTTGATAGAACATTATATAATTTAAATACTTTTTATTCTAAGACTATAGACTTATCTAAAAGGGTTTACTTATGGATTACTTTCAAAACAGCTTTAAACAAATTACTTGTGTTGCAAATGTTTTTAATTAATTGAAATCTGGCTTCAAGTTATATTATGAGTTGAACCGCTGCAGTTTACAGCAAATAATTTCTTATAAATTATTTGATTCAATTATTTTCCAAAAATGTAATCCAACTGTCTTCCCAACTGTACAATTTTTTCTTCATCTCTGGTCTTTCGTTCCCAGCTGGTACCCATCTGCTAGCACTATAGGATGTATTTATATGGAAAGCAGTAAGATATGGAGCCAAGCGGTTTGATCCAACACGCACCACTGCTGTCTCTAAGCCAGGGGCCTCAAGCATGCGGCCTACGGACCGATTGCCCCCCCGCTCCCAAAGTAACACACATTTTTGGGATGTGAAATAAAATAAAATATCATAAAAAAATAAAATATCTCGATACACAGTATTTGGACAGCGACTGGTATTATATAGCCTCCTGTTTGCAATGTCCTTTTTCAGTAACAGTGTCTACTCCTTCCCAGCCCCTTTTGCTCTTGTTGCATGTTGGGAACTCTCTTTTTTTATTGACAGCGTTAGTGTAGAGGGGGGACCAGAAAGCAGGGGCGAGCGGGCCTGTAGTATATGACCGTGAGGGGAAGCGATCTCACGGTGCTGCGATCATAGGCACAAGACAAATGGGGCTCCCCCACATTAATATGAAAGTTTGTGCATTTTGCTAGAAACAGAACAAAAAGTGGTTCGACAACATCTAAGTCAATCTTAATCCCTCGTCAATTCTCTTTCTCTCTGTCACTCAGTAGCTCTCTCCCCTCTCTTTCTCTGCCCCTTACTCTCTCCCTCCCTCCATCCCTTCCTCCTTCCCTCTCTCTGCCATCCCCTCTCTCTCCCCCTTTCTCCTCTCTCTCTCTCTCCATCCCACTCTCCCTCTCTCTCTCCCTACCTCTCCTTCTCTCTCTTTCTCTCTCTCCCTCTCTCTGCACCGCAGTGGCAGCGTTGTTTACGTGTTCAATCAATGTTTACAAAAGCTGTTTTGTTTTGTCAAACTCAGCTTTGAGTGATGTCTGGAAATGCTTTGGACCAGCGGAACATGGAACACCCAACACAGAATGCTGGCAATGTCAACATCGCCAGTGCCAACGGGCAAAGTGTCTCTGTGTGTTTGTGGGCCTGTTGTAGTGAATGTGCGCCGTGTGTCTATGCATGTCTGCGAGTGTCTGTGTGTGTGTTTGAGTGTAAGTATGTGTGTTTCTCTATGTTTGCGCCTGTGTGTTTGAGATATGGTTTTGTGCCTGTGTATGTGTAGTGACATGTGAGCATGTGAGTGTGTATATGTGTTTGTGTGTCTGTCTGTGTAGATGTTTGTCTTGTGTGTGGCATCTGTATCTGGGTGTGTGTCAGTGCGCATTGCATGTCTGTTTCAGTGTGTATGTGTGTGAGTCTTTCTGTGCATCTGCATATGTGTGTGTGTGTGTGTGTGTGTCTGACTGTATAGATGTTGTATTGTGTGTGAATGGATCTGGGTGTGTGCTTGTGCGTGTTGTGCGCCTGTTTGAGTGTGTGTGTCTCTCTGAGTGTGAGTCTTTCTCTCTGTGCATGTGTGTTGTGTGTGTCTTCGGGTGTGTGAATATGTGTGCCTATGTCTACTATTTGTAGCAGTTTTTTCTCTCTGGCATTTGTGATGCCAGGAGTGTGTAGTAATTTGCACTACTTGACAATGGACAATGACAAAACACAATTGTTCTAAAACCCGGGCCCATGCCCAGTGTTCCTAGAGGTCTCTGCCAGAGGTATGGAGATGATGGACCACACACACTCACAGCCATAAATAATGGACTGTGTCCCATTTGAGACTTAGCCTTGTCGGCTGTGGGGTGTGCCGATGGGCTACGGTCCGATTCAGACTGTAGCTGTGTGGCGGGAATGTGGGAAACGCTTCTCTTCCCCACAGGATTTCAAACGCTTTGTGTCTGTGACTGATCGTTTGAAATGAAATCACGACAAAACCCAACTCATAAGGGGGGGGAATGGTGGGGTGCTCGGTGGCAGAGTGGTTATGGAGCGCACCCCCAAGACCAAAGGTCGAGCACTGCTGGGGGTTCTAATCCCCTCTCCGGCTTTTATGCAATGTCACCCCCCGATTTTTCATCCCAGTTTCCGTCGGCGGAAGTGCGTTCCAAGCACACTACACCCCTGTAGATAGATATAATAGTTAAATACCTTTAACAAACATTTATTTCGATATAATTTAGGTAGAGAATTCAGGGGTGAGTTATTACAAGTTTTACTACACTCCTTTTTGGATATTTACACCTTCAATTGTCGTTCTATTTTGATGTTCTGTGGGATCTTTCATTTCATCATTTTGTGTATATCATTATCTTTCTTCTGCCTGTTCAAGAAGAACAACTGGAAGGCTGAAGATCAAAAGCCTGATGATGATGTACTTCAACAGAAGACTTGTACAACTGCGGTGAATACCCACCCACACACTAGCCTGGCGAGCCAGAACCAACGCATCGTCCACACATGGCACATCGCTAGACATTTGCATTGGGTCTGGGAAAATTAGGCTCGTCGTTGGTACGGACGAGCCTATTCAATCGGCCAATCAGCGCGGACGTGGGGGGAGTTTGTAAGGGCTACGCAAGACGTGGGTGGCTTGGTTGTCATGCCTCCACGCCGCTTTCCCCACATACTGCACCGTGACATGTTTTTTTTTACGTTTTCTGACTCTGGTTTTACCAGACTCAATGCAAGCGTCTAGCGATGTGCGATGCGTGGACGATGCTTTGGTTCTGGCTCGCCAGGCTACCCAGTACCCACACACAATTCCATCAAGCTGTCCTAATGGCCTCACCTGCGAGGAGTGCATTCCGGCGTGTGGAGACGTTTGGTGCGGGTGGCCCGGGTGGCCCAGGTGTGGGTTGTGGGTGGGGTGGTGCAGCCCTGGGTGGGTGTTCTGAGCGTGGTGGGGATGGTGGTGGTGGTGCGTCTGGTACGAGGGGTGCGACGAGGCCTGCATGTGCTGCTGGTGGTGGGAGTGCATAGCGTGGAGATCCTGGCCGCCCCGCGACCCCATCATGTCCATCATGTGGCCCATGGAGTTCATGGTGCTGCCGCCGTTGGTCATGGAGCCCCCACCGCCTGGGTGGTGCGACAGCGCAGCCTTCAGCCTCTGTGGAGGGCAAAAGAAAATAGAGGTTTAACACGCATTCATCATTTGGAACAAACATATTTAAGTTGTGCTCATAGTGATCTGCCACAGACAGTGGCTGTGTCCGAAATCGCTATATATCCCCTACTCCCTACCCCCCATATAGTGCACTCACTTAAGCCCTGGTTCCACTGCACCCATAGGGAGCTGGACTGTTAGGGACTATCTGCTTAAATTGTGTCTCCA
The DNA here is from genome assembly GCA_900302395.1 of Bregmaceros cantori. NCBI lineage: Eukaryota > Metazoa > Chordata > Actinopteri > Gadiformes > Bregmacerotidae > Bregmaceros > Bregmaceros cantori. Next base: position 11,068 of record OMKY01221499.1, read on the forward strand.
CGACGCCGGCACCATGGAACTGGTAGAATTTTTTGGGCCTGCTCGAGAGGTAGTCCTAGGCGTCCCGTCACTCGCGGCCCACGAGTGACGGGACGCCACTCGCAACCAACGCTACCAAAAACACAACCTGCTTTGTGGGGCAGGTAAAAATGCTCTGAGTATGTTTTGATCTATACCACTTCGGGTGGAGGATTGAGGAACGCAACATATGGCACAACATCAAAGAACAGGGGCGTGCTAAACCGGTCTAAGCTATTCAGTCAAAGTTCACCTGGCAAACTTTTGAACTCCTGTAATCATAATTACTTCTACATCACATAGCGGCCACATTAAAGCAGTTCAAGATGATTTGTTGCACTTAAATGTGTTGACAGTCAGGCAGCTGATTCAGAAGTTAAGATTAAATATGCTAGCCTGGCGAGCCAGAACCAACACATCGTCCACACATCGCACATCACTAGACGCTTGCATTGGATCTAGTAAAACCAGGGCCGGAAAACGTAAAAAAAGAAACATGTCAATGAAATCGTGTTATCCAGTCACAGCGCAGTAGGTGGGACAAGCGGCGTGGAGGCTTGACAACCAAACTCCCACGTCTCGCGTAGCTCGTACAAGCTCCGTCCACGTCTTGCGTAGCCTGTACAAACTCCCACCACGTCCGCGCTGATTGGTCGATTGAATCCGTACCGACGGCAAGCCTGATTTTACCAGTCCCATTGCAAGCGTCTAGTGATGTGCGATGCGTGGACGATGTGTTGTTTATGACTCGCCAGGAAAATAAACAGAAATATGGAATAGTCTGCAGAAAAATTTGACTTGGAAGCACTCCCTACAGTGTGTGTTTTTAAAGATATCAGAATACTTTATTGATCCCAAAGGCAAATTATTTTCATTCAGCAGTCTCAGCTGAAGAGGCAAGTTAGAACAATTTAACTGCCCACATACCACCCGTCTAGATTAAGCAGGCTTGAAAAAAGTGTAAAAAAAAAAAAAAAGAAGTGTCAATCAAATAAAGTTATGAAATGACAGTGCAGTGGGCGTGACAAGTGGCATGGAGGCCAACGTCTCGATGCGAACAATGGAACGCCTTAAAAGCGCACTGATTGGATTGTCCGAACGTGGACATTTGTCGGCCTGCTTGGTCCAGACTCACCATACCGTACCGTTGCGAACGGTACAGTACTTAGTACTTAGAGATTGCAAACCTGCATCGTAGTGGTACAAAAAAATTGCACTTTTAGCGCTAGCAGTATGTGTGGCAACCCATTAACAATACAAGTGCTCGTAGAGTAGCCATTGCGATTGACACCCTGGCGAACAAGCCGACTCCATTTCCCGGCAGCACTGCAACCCAGAAGTCTGGTCACGTGACCATGGTAAGCGCCCAGCGTTCTATCAGTAAGTTGGTGATTAAGTATGATTATGTTACCTACAGAAATGCACCAAAATGTAATCGATTCTTCCATGTGTCATTTCTAACAACTGTACAAAATGTAATTCCAATCCATGCACAACTTTTTCAGTTATCTTGGAGACAGACAAACCAATGTGACCAAAAACATAACCTGCTTCGCGCTCCACCCCGGTGCAGGTAATGAACCATCATTAAGCAAAATTCACTCGTTTTTGCCTCTGCGCATGTGTGTATGAATTTGGCAGTGAAACGGTCGTCCCAGCCTCAGCAGACAGACATGCAGACCGACACACAGAAGAAACATGTCTGACGCACATTCATCAAAGCATTCATTAGCAGCGGTGTGTGCATCGCTCGTGATGAACATCTCAGTGGATCCATACATCACGCTCTGAGTGCCTGTCCTCTGGCTGTCCCTCCTTCACTCATCATCCCCTCCATCTCTCTCTCCCACTGTCCCCTCTTTACATCCCCCCACCACACCCACCC
>OMKY01221501.1:0-13880 GCA_900302395.1 Bregmaceros cantori
GGAAAATCTGAATATTATTTAACTTTTAAAAATCCAGTATCAATTTCAAAATCAATTGTAGAGCCCTAGTTGGAATGAATGCAAACCTTGAATTGTGGTAATATTTGATATGATTATGAAATGTTTCTGCAATCTAGTCAATGTAGAGTGACAGACCCTTTGTTGCAGCATTTTTAACACAACAACAACATTTGAAAGTATGTTGTGAGCCAACAGTGCCTTTAAGAATCTATCAATGAGAACAAACATTTCTGCCACTCACAAACATTCATCTACAAAACGTAAACTATTGTAAAGCAAGCGCCCCCTCGTGGAGGAGCTGGGGAAAGAGGAACTCGGGTCGACAATAACTGAGCCCAGTCATTGTCAAGCTTCGTTCTGACTCTTTATACAGAGGCGTGTAGTCACATGGAGGACCGCCAACGGTGGCGGCCCAGAATGCACCGCGCGTGCATTCACTACACCATGTAAGAATTCCCACAGGAACAAATCGAACATAATTGCTGGCTAGCATTAGATCAACGGAATGTATTGCGATGGTTTCATTCTGTCTAATGTGTCCAAGCCAAATCAATGGCTGTACCACATTATCCATTGATCAATACATCCATTAATGCTGCATGATTCACTAGCTCTGATGACTGCAGACGTGCACAAACATTTGTTTTTTTCAGCAGCTTACTCAGTCTAGAGGCAGACACGGAATACCATAGTCACATTGATTAATTCAATGATGCATATAACGTAACCGCCACGACACCTCATCCTCTGTATTATGTACGGTTGGTTGAATATAAAATCGAATAATCTGTTCCCTTTAAAAATCAACGTTTATTGGGAGGGGCGGGGGGCCGTGTCCGGCTTTTCTGCAATGTCAAAATAAAATAAAATTCAGTCTTTATTAACATGAACATTAATATTGCAATTTTCTTTGCTGTGCCACATTTCACATCAGCATTTCCATTTTCATGTTAGCCCTGGGGTAGCTTAGCCTTAGAACGTTGGTTTATCGTTTGTGATGCTGTGGGGCTTAGTAGGGTTCAAAAGAATTCCCCACGACACTGGGGACTGGCATTTTGAGCAACATAATATTAAACATGTGAGTGTATGATACCATTGATCATTTATCAAATTATTTGCCAAGTAATTCAATAACCAAGTCTAGTGCCGGCAACCACAAGGGCACGTTCGGGGGCCGATAACCCCAACTCACTCGGGATAGGAGCGCACCAAATTCATTAGACGTGGTGTGGTGCCCCATCCCCTCCGATTAAATTCAATGCCCTTTTTTTTTCCTGCAGCCAGGCCTAGGTCGTATCTATAATATAATTTGTATAGAATATAATTTCAGAGTATTTTATGGACCTTTAAACATGTGTGAAAATTAGGCTACACAGTAGGGTAACAGACGACATCAAATGGTTCCTTTAACGTTCAGTCTCAACTGTCAACGTGTGCAAGTTTCACATTCTACACAGGAGGCTGTGAAGACACGCCGAGGCCTCCAATCCTCCAGATGATCAGATAAAGAACGCAATAAATATTTCAGCATTTCAATGAGTCAGTGAAAGACCAATGCCCTGGGGGCGACCGAGAACCAGGGAATTCCTGTGGAAACAGGAAAAGGAAAAAAAAAATGTTTCCCCATTCTTCACTCATTTCAGCCAAGGTTAAGGGTTTTCACATACTCCCGAGCTGGCCTGGAGACGAAACGAGAGAATCGAGATGCACTTGTGTGGTCTTTCATTACGCTCTTGCATTACAACCAGGGCTTGAAAACAATATTTTTAAAACGGTCCGTTCCGAACTGTTCAGGCAGGTCTATATTTAATGTTTTTGTTCTCTGAACTGTTCCACCACCAAAATATCGGTCCTGAACCGGTTCGGAACACAGACATTTTGTTCGTTCATAAAGTTCCTTATATTGTGCAATGTTACGTTTAGATATCGTTTTTATACGAAATATATTTGGTGGACTTTCAAAACTCTGAAGCAACTGTATTAACACCATTACATTCGCTCCGTCGTTTGTCCACATGTTGGCGCCCCAGATGCATGGGGCTTGATGACTGACAGTGAAAGTTGGATGGAAATAGTCTCCCAGACATAGGATATGTTACAATATATAGAGAACGAAAAACTTTAACCGGTTTTGTGGATTTCATAATGTTCCATTTCTGTTCCGGAACAGTTGAAATCTTTTTTCGTTTCAGTTTCAGCTCCTTGTAAAATTCCGTAAAATTCCGCTCGTTTTCGGTTTTCGTTCCTTGAACCGGTTTGGAGCCCTGATTACAACTTCCGCATTCAGGGTTACTGTTAAATGCAACTCGTACAATCAAGTCAGCAATTGCAGGGTTAGATGCATTCCATTTCAATTTGTTTTCAGGGTTTTAGTGCAAACTTTATAAATGTGTGCATCATGATTGAACGTGGCCATGGTTTATTTGGAAATGTTCTGCTGCATGAACATCAACAAACAATGGCATTAGGGCTGCAACGATTATTTCAACAGTCGATTAAACGATTAATCTTTTAGATATTTTTCCTTTATAAAAAGAATCCACAAAATATTCAGTGACACAAAACTGAATGTTGTCAACTTTAAACGCAGTTCACGAATGTGGTTCACGATAGCCAACAAATGTACATTTTAAATATTTACTCAGCCACAAACTCATTAAAATTAATGTATGCACTAATATTTTGATATTCTTGATATTCACACTCATCAATAATAATCAATCAATAATCCCCTCACGCAGAATCGTGGGTTCGCTTCCCCTCCGACATCTTTGTCGCTTGTCTCCTTCCCTCTTCACCCTTTTTTCCAACCAATCCTGAATGAAGCTAAGAATGGGGCGCCAAAGACATTTGTTCCGGAAATACACTCGTTCTGATCGCAAAGAAAAAAATGAACAGATTAATCGATTAATTGGCTGATAAATCGATTATTAAAACAATCTTTAGTTGCAGCTCTACTTGTGTCAGACAAAATGGGAATAAACCTGATTCTAATATTTTAAAATGAAGTTAGAACTGTGTAGGACGTGATTAAAGTTACCACTTTCTTGTATACAGATTCCTGCAGTCAAATTGTACATAGTCCGTTAATACTCAGACATACAACCTGCACCGTGTCTACCACCATCAACCCCCCCCCAGACAGCTGGTGGAATGCTGTGCCTCACGCCTCGGCATTCCACAGACATGTGTAACACCACTTTCTTAGTAGAACCCTTTCCAAGCTAAACACCGTCTCTGCACATTCAGATTGTGTGCAAGACTTAAAGCCTTTAAACCAAGCTTTAATCCCCACCATAGTGGCAGTCAGTAACTCTTTGACTACCAAGTATGTGCACACAAATTGTCAAAAATATTGTAAATATTAGACATGCCACACAATTCAAGTAACACCTGCCCACTTGGATTTCGTAACCAGTAACATAATCAAGTTAGCAATTAAATTACATGTAAGGGAACATTTCACATTTCATTTTTGACAGGGTTAGGACATTTATGATGCCTGTTGCATCACATGAACAGGATGAGCAGTTCTGGTCAGTGTCTTCTGTAGACATCTAATTTAATTCGAATTTTTACTTGTGCTGGGGCTGCGCCGCAGAAGCAGGTTAGGTTATGTTTTTGGTCACGTTTGTCGCCAGGATAACTGAAAAAGTTGTGCACGGATCTGGATGAAATGAGTTGTTGGAAATGACCAACTGAACAAGTGATTCAATTTTGGTGCATTTCCGTAGCCCATAAGTAACAGAATCACTTAATCACCAACTTACTTACAACTTAGATCGCTGGGCGCTTACTGCAGTCACGTGATTAGACTTCGAGGTTGCGGTGGACATTGGGAAATGTAGTTGGCATGTTCGCCGGTGGCGTCATTCGCCACCGCGCTACTCTACGAACACTTGCATCGATAATGGTTGCCACACATGATAGTGCTGTACCTCTACGGCGCAGGTTTGCAATCGGCTTCTATTTTTTTATATTACATGTAACGCCTTAGCTTTCATAAAGGCACACAATGGAGATTGATTTGTTTGCCCTAGCTGCTGCTGAAATTGGTCACAGACACTGGCTCACCAACATGTCTCAAAGAATGTCTTGCTATAAACCTTAGAGTGGTCTTACCAGTGACAGCTTGTCCCACTCTCTGCTACTAATTATAGTGAACGCATGCGTTGGCAGCCATCGCACTAACCTGCATTAACTACAATACACCTGCGGCGCTGGAAAATGACACATCAAAAATGCTAATCGGGGCCTGCTGTGGCTTGGGGATATGGGAAAACACGTGTTATTAGACAACACAATATTAATACTGCGACACGGCAAATGGTGAAATTCAAGATTAATGCATGTATTGGCCTATGCCTGGCATATGGATCTGGAAGAGTTTTTTACGGATTGAAAACCCAAAATCCAGAACCATGCCCCAGAAGCGATCCCGCTTGGCTATGACCCGTCACACACCCTGCCCATTGAGCATCAGCGACTATAGCACAGGAGGAAAACACTTGTCCTTCAAGTAATCGTCTTGTGTTCGATTCAGAGTAGCGCTGACTTTCTTGAGTCTTTTTTTAATTAGGGTTACGGTTAGTATAAGTGGTTAGGTGTTGGGGGTTAGGATTACATGTTACAAAGCAAGTTTGGAGACAGAAAATTGCCGCGGTCGACTCTTTGCCGTCACAACTGCGTCGTATGCGGAAGTGTAAGTTGCCCGGGGCGTGGTTATGGATTTAGGCTTGCAATCCGTAAACACGCGGTCTGGACAGGATAGCATCGAGATTGGAGGTGGAACCAAGAGTTTAGAACACTGAATGAATGCTGACCTGCTTGCCTTTTAAAATCATATTTCACAATTGTTGCTTTCAGCTGGATGTGCACCAATATGGGTCATCTTTCTCCAAAGGCGCAGATACAGTGTTCTGTTTTCTGTTTTTTTTTTTTGTTTTAAGTTATTTTTGGGGCGCAAGCTCCGTTTTCCATTCTTTTATTGAGAGAGATAGCGGCAGGATTAATCGGAAACCGGGATGAAGAGTTGGGGGGGGGGGACATTGCAGAAATGCCGGACAGGGGATTCGAACCTGTGGCGCTGCTCGACTTGTGGCCGCATGTTGTGTTTCTACTGACTGCGTGCTAATAAGTTGGCTCTGTGTGTCCACTAGCGCATCACGTACCTTCAAGTGTCGGCCTTTTTCCAACGAACACATGCGACTGAAAACATGACCTCCATGATAGCGGTAGCTAGAGTAAGTGGGGACACCGAGACAAGGTAGCAGAGGTCCGTATACCGTTATAGATCAGACCAGACATAGCCTGGCAAACCAAACCAATCGTCCACACATCGTTCGAACATGCGTCCATTGAATAAAAAAAAATCTGATCTGAGTTGTTGTAAATGACAAACAACATCGCTGTGCAATTCGTGGACGATGTATTGGGTCTGGCTTGCCAGGCTAGAGCATTGCAATGTAGTTGGCATGTTCGCCGGTGGTGTCAATCGCAACTGCGCTACTCTACGAGCACTTGCATTGATAATGGGTTGCCACACATACGGCTAGCACTAAAAGTACTATTTTTTGTACCACTGCGGCACATGTTTGCAATCTCTGAGTGCTTCTAGTTTAATAATGCTCCTCCACCACTCCACCACCACACCCCTTTTCGATCCCATCGACTCCAGATCGAAAACGCATGTTTGAGCGATGCGTGGACGCCTTGTTTGGTTTGGCTTACCAGGCTAAACCAGACCAGCTTGAAATGGAGCAGAGGTCCGTTTGGGGCTAAAAATGGATGGTGTAGGGTTGCTAGGAGGGGTGTCTCTGGTAGTGGACGGCTGAAAATGTATTTTCTCTGATCAAACTCTGCTGTTTACTTTTTCCGTACATGTTACGGTGTCGGTGAGAAAACACAGATGATGGTTGTGAACCATTAAAATGAAAAAAAAAATATAGAAATAGTTTTTTTTAAATATATCACCAGATAGAGTGAACTTTATTTTATTATGGCTAAGCATATATTGTATGTTGATGGCATAAACTGTCAAGATAAATTCACATTTGCAAAGTATAACGATACACCACATAATGCTTCTTTGTTGTTAATATGTTTTCTTGACACAAGATATGGACATCATTTTTATATAATACTATATCATATTTTTTATTCCCCATACTGGTAGTGTTAGGGTGTTAGGTGTTAGGTTTTGAGCGATGCGTGGACATATGGTCTGGCTTGCCAGGCTAGCAATGACCAGATTCCATCTGAAAAACTAGAAGCACTCAGAGAATGCAAACCTGCGGCATAGTGGTACAAAAAAATAGTACTTTCAGTGCTAGCAGTATGTGTGGCAACTCATTATCAATGCAAGTGCTCGAGTAGCGTGATTGCGATTTATGCCACCGGCGAACATGCCAACAACATGCACCTTAAGATGAGACGTTGTTGTATTTCACATATATTTAAATAGTGTACAGAGATCCAACACATCTGCCGTCTTCTGTCTAGCCTATTGGCGATGATTTTATGATCATCAATTCTATCATGCAAGCAAATGCAGTTGTTACAGTAGGGGCAGCGTTGGCGTATATGCGCGCCACAGCGCGACTGCTTTCACATCGTGCAGACCGGATGATTTAGCGCGAGGCCAGACCCGCTTGCTGCATTCATATAAGATTATGTAACCTATAGGCTACATAAATGCACCAAAATGTAATCAATTCCCTTGTGTGTCATTTCCAACAACAGTACAAAATTTCATCCAGATCCATGCACAACTTTTTCAGTTATCCTGGGGACAAACCAACCAACCAACGTGCCCAAAAACATAACCTGCTTCATGGCGCAGCCCTGGCGCAGTTAAAAATGGTCGCACTGTCACCTGTTACTATCCTCACAGCAGCATTATATGCACGGTAGCGTCCTGGTAGCCGCGGCACCCAGACGGTCCCACGAGAGACAGGAAAGGAAATGTTAGGTGCGGAGGGCTACCATGACACATTCCTCTCCAAGAAAAGTGATATTTTTTTCAAAGACCTACTGGTAGTGGGCGGCTGAGAATTGGGGTCAAGTTATTTTCTCTGATGAAACTCCCCTGCCAACACTGTTTGCGACATCTGGAAAATACGATAGTGAAGATAAGGTGAGTTTTGATATACGGAGGAAAAAAAAACTGAAATAGTGTCCATATCAAATATGTATGAATCTATTGCTGGATCTGTGTGTGCGAGGCTCTCCGTTCTGGTGTGTTTATGTCGGCACATGTTTATCAATACTCAAATCCCTATGCGCCTCTATATCCTGCAGCTGTTTGACATTCTCTTTGTAAACATGTTCCTCCTTTCCACTCCTCTTTTATTTTCTCGTCTCCATTATTTTTGTCTATACACGTGCACTCGTCTTGCCAGACCGCTCGGTCCCCTCCACCGCCTCTGGCTACGTTTATGAATGAAATGAATGGATTAATTTTATTTTAAGACAGACAGTACAGAGCCATTAAACATTTCAACATGAGATATGAGAAGATGGTTGTACATAACAGACTTAGCAGAACTGCTATATTTCAGCCGGATGTCCGTGGAAGGAGTACATATATACATGTGTCTCTGGTTAAAACCAGGGTATATATTTACTCCATTACATTTTTGTGTACTTTTTAAACTTTTGCCGTATATTTACTTTCTACTTTTACTTGAGTAAATTTGAGGTGAAAAAAAATACTTTTTACTGAGATGTCAGCAATTCGCTGACATCATTGGCGACATCCGTTGGAAACTGTCTCTCTTGGTCTCTCAGGCGCTCTCTCTCTTTTGCTCTCTCCCTCTCTCGGGGTCTCGGGTGTTCTCCCCCTCCCTTTGCTCTCCCTCTCGGGCACTCTCTCGGTCTCTCTCCCAGTACTTTTGCTACTCAAGTAACTTTTTTGTGGGGTACTTATTTACTTCTACTTGAGTAACTATTTGGATGACTACTTTTTACTTTTACTTGAGTAATAGTCTGTTGAGGTAACAATAATTTTGCTTAAGTAATTTTTATGGCTTCTCTGGCCATATCTGGTTAAAACGAGTTAAAACTAGGTTTGGTGTAGGTGTCTACAGTAGCCGTGGTGCTAGAGGCCAGCTGGGCCATGATGTTGGTTGGCAGTTAGCAGCTACACTAGGAGCCATTAATATATGGAACCCGTTGGCTCCAGATTTGTCATTTTTTTGTGATGGTCACAGTCTGTCACAAATTACTGTACTTGATTTTATATGATGGTTTGCATTAATATTATCTTGACTGGATGATGCAACTGGACTTGTGGAGGCAACCCACTAGGGGGCATCCGGAACCACAATGCACCGCAAAAAGAAGTGAGCATCGATGTACCCTAGCCCAAGTTATGTAACCCATAATGCATTGCATTAAAAATGACTTAAATTAACACAAACATGGCACAGTGGAAGTCAATAGCGACAGACCATGGTAAATAGTTATATATGTATATGCTTCTGACTGTTTGTGATGATTGTTTAATTTTATAATGTTAAAATATATAATATTGATGGCGCTGACTCTGGTGTCAGTTGTTGTTGAGTGCACTATAAGTGACTGCACTATATGGGGATTAGGGAGTAGGGGATAAGGAGCGATTTTGGACACAGCCATTGACTAAATCTGTAAATAGTTCCTAAAAACATGTGTGTAGCAAAAAGACCCCCCCGCACTCCCCCACCCCCGAGATTCCATTTATATTTTTGTGCTTAAGATGTGGGTTCAGGTACCCTGACCTCTGTTTTCTTTGGACTTGCAATTTATGTTCAAGGTCGCAAACACAACACTGCTGCAAGGTGAAGTTCAATTCAATTCTCATTCAACCGAGGCCCTGTTCAAATGGAACCTGGCCCTGTCAGGTCAGAACCGGATTGTGTGAAGAACACTGACAAACACACACACAAACACACACACAGGCCAACCGGCTGGCTCTGTGGGCTCGATGAGGTGGACAAATATGCATGGACACACACACCTGGTGGATAGTCATGACGAGTTATGGGCAGACTAGCCATAAAAATTACTCAAGTAAAAGTATTGTTACCTCAGCAAAATATTACTCAGGTAAAAGTAAAAAGTAGTTATCCAAATAGTTACTCAAGTAAAAGTAAAAAAGTATTCTACAAAAAAGTTACTTAAGTAGCGAAAGTACTGAGTAACTTTCAGTAAAAATAGAGAGTGAGAGAGCGAGATTGAGAACAAGAGAGAGAGAGAGAGCCCGAGAGAGAGAAAGATAGAGAGAGAGCACCCAAGAGAGAGAAAGAAAGATAGAGAGAGAGAGAGCGAGAGGGAGAAATACCGCCCGAGAGAGAGAGATACAACGGCAACATATGTGCCAACAGTTGTCAACGGGTGTCGCTGAAGGCCAAATTAATGAAATGAGTAGCAAATTGCTGACATCTCAGTAAAAATTAGTTTTTTTCACGTCAAATTCACTTGAGTAATAGTAGAAATTACATTAAATTTTCTGTCATATACTTTTTTGTTTGCTTTTTTTGTTTGGTTTGGTTTTCAGAATACAACAATATGTGCCACATTTACATACATTTTTAAAGTTGAAATACTTGAAAAACGCCAAGGTGTTGCAATGTTTGAGCATATCCTCTGTCTGGAAGACTATTTCAGTCCAGTTTCACCGTCAGTCCTCAAGCCCTATGCATCTGGGTGACCATCTTGTGGACAGACGAGGAAGCGAGGGTTTTCACGTTAATACAGTTGCACTGTAGTTTGAAAGTCCACCAAATATATTTTTGTATAAACTATATCTAAACTTAACTCTGCACAAAAGAAGAAACTTAAGAACAAACAACATTTTTGCATTCCGAACAGTTTCAGGACTGATATTTTAACGTTAAGGATAGGCCTGGCTGAGCCGTTTGGAATGGAACGTTTTAAAAATAATTTTGTATTTTCAAGCCCTGGAGTACAGGCTAAACCTAATTAGCTTCATCTGCTAATCACTGACCACACCTGTTTGCACTACACTGGTAGAAATGAAACGTGGCCTTTCTGGAATAGGGCTGTTGCACGTGACTTCACAGACATTTTGGTATCACATGCGGTGACATGTACGTACGGATAAGTCCACTTCACGTCCATTATATAGGGGCAAATACAACGGTCGTAGTTAGGCTGTCATCTGCTGGTGATTGATAGCATGTTACAATTGATAAATCAATAATAGACAACTTTTTAAAAAAAAAATTTCCAGCCTAATCAGGCTGTTTTTTTTTCAAGCTTTATTTATTAGAGTTAACGGAAACAGGTGAAGATGGGGGGAAGACATGCGGGAAATACGTCGGTGGCGAGATTCAAACCACCGACTCACCGCGCCATTGAGGCATATGCGTGCTTTCCAGCACTCTGCCTAGCCAACTGAGCAGCACACAATGATAGACGACTTTTGACACATGTTATGCAAATATCACTCTCTGCCTGTTTGCCTGACCGCGATGATACCACCATAATGTCTGCCACCGCCAAGCTGTGACATCACCGTGCAACATCCCTAATGGAACTCTGTAGGACTTCCATCCCCAACTCTGAGTTGAGATATGTTCTTCTACCTGTATGATAAGTTCCAACTGATCGGCACAGCCCACTTACTGGAAGTCACTTTGGTCATAAGTGACTTTGGGTCAAAGCCAATGGGGCCGAGTGTACTGTAATGAGTCTCGGTCCGATAAGCAGCGCCGAGCCGCGGGACGGAGAAAAGCGTCTCCTGTTTGTTGTCCAGGCCATAAATAATAACCCAGACACGCAGACGGTACGTTTATCATGGCATTGCTTATTCCATCTGAGCCGGAGGAGACACAAACTGCTCCAGCTTCCCCTTGCAGATCCCCACTTCATCTTGTGGCTCTGTCCGAGAGGTCATCTGCAGGTCACGTCTTTGGCAGCGTAATTAATTTCTGTTCCCTTCTGCTCGCAACTCACCTAGCGGCTCATCAAAAAACCCAGCGTAGTGCCCGGCTCAGCAGATGAGAAATAATGTTTATTGCTAAAAAGGCGATCCACACTTCTTGTTCTGATAAGTGGATTCAAACGTACCCTGTGACCTTAAAGCGTTTGTAAAGCATTATAAGTATTACCCCGAGTGGCTGGTGTTGAATTTGTAAACGGCTGATACCAGAGGATACCCAACAGATTTTTGTCGAGCGCAAAATCGCAATGGAGGTTGTCTCGGGGCGCTTTGTACAAATTATTTTGATTTTAATTTATAGAATACAGTAGCAATTTACCTAACTGGCTTCCTGGACCTCATGGCCCACACCCCCTACCAATCTAAACATGTTCTAAGCCACCCACTCTGGACAATATTAGATTTGTTAATAACAGAACTCCTTTAACGGATGATGAAGGGGGGCTCATTATACATAGTAGGAGCGGCCTTGAATGTCAATAGCCGATCCCCGTTCGCATGTCGACCAACGCGGCTGCGCACACCAGCACATTCCATTAAGTTACAAGTTGGTGCCTCCGAGATAATGCGGCCACCCCATTGGTCCATATGTGGTCACATGGTTCTACACGCAGCGCTGTGAGGAATTTCGGACGCACCAACTCGAATGCAACATTGAAATACTCATTTGACAAATATTTTAGGTAACTTGAATGGAACCTGAATGGATATGTAGCGAACACACCTTCGTACCGTCCGGAATGCAGTCGATGGTCAGGTCTTCTCATCCAACAGCAGCCATGAAGACAGTGTCTTTCCGTCTCGTCAGATCATGGTTTCATTTGGGCAAATGAAAGAAAATGTAACTCGCACAATGATGCTCCACAGCCTTTAATGCAGCAACTCCCTAGCCTGGCAAGCCAGACCCAATGCATCGTCCACGAATTGCACATCGCTAGACGCTGAATTGGGTCTGGTGCAGATCAATTGGAAAAACTGCGAAAAACGTTGAAAAAAAACATGTCTATCAAATGTTGTCATCCAGTCACCGTGCAGTAGGTGGGACAAATGCCGTGGAGGCGTGACAAGTATTTAAACCAGGCAATCCAATCACAGCGCAGTAGGCGTGACGATCGAGGTGTATGAAAAGAAAAGAGTGACGTGTGACTCGTCGGGATTCCCTGCAGCGTGTTACCTCGCCTCGACCTCGGCTGCAGAGCACTGCCAGCGGGTCTCTATAGTTGCTTACAAGGGGACACGGCACTGGCCGGCGATGGGTAATTGATCTTTCCCAGACCCAATTCAGCGTCTAGTGATGTGCAATTCGTGGACGATGCATTGGGTCTGGCTTGCCAGGCTAGCAACTCCCAGGCATGTTGGCTTTCGGCAGCGCCTGTGCATTGTGCGCATGCAGGAATGTAAACAATGGCATGTGTATCCATGCAACTCCGCCGGAGGGGAGGAGGGATCCTGCTCACTTGGGCAGATTTTTGGAAGGTGTGATGTCACAATCTCGTTCCACATACTTACTTTACTTATGCTCTTCGCCCCCAATGGGGCATAAGGCATTGGTAATGTTCCTCCACCTATCACGGTCTTTAGCAGCCAGTTGCGCAGTGTTCCATGAGAGACCCATCTCCTTTAGCTCTGCCTCTACCGTTCTGCGCCAGGTGATCTTGGGTCGGCCTCGTTTCCTTTTCCCTGGAGGTGTCCATCTGAGGGCCACTTTGGGGATTCGCTCTGGGGGCATTCGAAGTACGTGTCCAAGCCATTTTAGGCGACGGTGCTTTACCTCCGAGACAATGTCTCGGCAGGCAGTCTTTAAGTAGAGATCGTTGTTGGAAATTTTGTTGGGCCAGAATATACGACAGATCAGATGCGTGTCACAATGACCCTGAAGGCTATGCCGTCTGGAGCATTAAAACTCCTGGCAGGTCCAACCATGGCGGACAGGCGGATGGATAGTGGCCAGACAAAAAGACACCACAAACCCCTTCTTAGGGTTAGGCGTTGGGCTAACAACCCTACCCTGTAAAAGAAAACTTGTTACGGAAATGTTAACTATGGGGTCACTTATAGGCTACAGAAAAACAGATAAATATCTTCCAGAGGTGGGACACGAACCTGGGTCGCCAGCTTAGCAGACCGCAGGCCTAACCGCTAGACTATCTGAGCAGTTTATATACGATATCTAAACTTAACATTGCACAAAATTAGGAACTTTAAGAACAAACTAAATTTTTGCGTTCCGGGATCAGGACCGATGTTTTGGTGGCGGGACTAAAACGTTAAAGATAGGCTTGGCTAAACCGTTCAGAACGGAACGTTTGAAAAATAATTTTGTTTTCAAGCCCTGATCTTCACTCAGGTTTGTGTCCATAGTGCTAAGCTATGCTAAGTACCTCTGCACCCACACCCCTTTATCCCCTCCCCCTTGTCTCTCACTCTCTCTCTCACATTCACTCGGGGGCCACAGGGCGAGATATAATACAGAAAACAGCAGAAAGAGGCAGCATGAAACTCACTGTACAACAAAACAGTTGGAGAACAGTGACCGCTGGCCACCGGTAAGTTGGTTTATTGTTACAGCGGTGGACGGACCGGTTCCCGAACCCCGGCTAACCTGTTAACCTGATTCCTACCTGGGAAGGGAAGCCTCCTCCTTTTTCTGGGAGATTGGGAGGGAAGCGTTTAGGGGCAGAGAGATAACAGGTTACAACATGCTGGATGCAGGAAGAGACTTTTACATCCCCACTGACAGCAATGCAGGCAACACTATGGGGGAGGATGGTATACATCTAGCACGCTAATTCATTAACTTCACAGTATTGTTACCTGCGCCGGGGCGTAGGCGCCAAGCAGGTTATGTTTTTAGCCGTGTTGGTTTGTCCCCTCGATAACTGAAAAAGTTGTGCACGGATCTGGATGAAATTTT
>OMKY01221502.1:0-16059 GCA_900302395.1 Bregmaceros cantori
GAGGGTTGAGTAATAGGCGGCCCTGGTTGCACGTATTGCTTTTCTATATTGCAGAAGGCTAGCTCGCCAGCTACGGTAGGCTTCCTGTGAGTGTTGTGACCGCCACAGGCGTTCTAGCCGACGCGTTGTTTGTTTCAGCTTGCGGGTTTCTGGACTAAACCAGGGAGCAAGTTTTCTTTGTTTGCAGATTTTATTTTAAGGGGCGCAACAGAGTCTAATGTTGAGCTCAAGGAGCGTGCAATGCTAGCGGCTAAATTGTCAATACGGGAGGCGCAATTGATTTCCTCATGGAGTGTTAGGGCCAACATAGCACATTCTTCCTTAAATCTGGCGACAGCGGGTTCAGATAAGCACCTAGAGAAACATTTGTTGACAGGCTTGTCTTGGTTTGGGCCTCTAATACGCCAGGGTTTAGGCACGGGCCGACGACTGTCTGAATCAGTACTTAAAAGTGTCGGAGGGGGGCCACCAGGCCAGCAGCATGGATAAACCTAACAACACTTCCGACAAACATGTCCAACTCCACTATTGACATCCAAGACACCACAACCACAACGATCTCTGACCATCAACAATATCACAAGAAGATTACGTTTTTGTTTTTCCTTTTTTGTAATTCATTTTGTCCGGCGTCAGCACCGTGTTCTCATTTTTATTTGATACTATTCACCAGAAACTGGGTTGAAGATATCAGGGGAAGACATTGCAGAAAAGTCAACGAGGGGAGGAGAACTCGGCACTACGGACACTGTGATTGAAACCACAGCGCATTTACTGTGAGTGGGGACGCGTTAGAAGCAGCGTCGTTCCGTGTATTGCGTTAATTAAACCAGTTCAATACACTTTATTATATTTCATATTCCTGTTCCATTGTAATCTTTGTAACTGAACTCTTTACATGCTTAATGAATGTTCTTTTATTTAATTCTTTCAGCAGCAACTATTTCATCACTAAATATGCAACAACGTGTAATCTAAATAAGAGAATCTCTATTTTTTTTCCAGGGAAATTGTGATTCTGTGGGACCCCCGTGGAAGTCTGCAGCATGTAATACATACAATGTAATAGATATTGTAATTATGGATAGAAACATTCTCCAGGGTTTCGACTTTATTTCGTTTTCTCCATGTTAAACATGAACTTGTTCAGTAGCAACTATTTTGGCACTGATGTTTACATTTTCACCAAATATTCTGTACAAATTGTATCTAGATGTAACATAACATCATAACTGTAACATAATGTGAAGAAGATGATGTACCTTGTAATTATGTGCTTGTAGGAATTTTATGGAAATCACTGGCATTGAAAGACTTCACCAACAGAGCAT
This sequence comes from Bregmaceros cantori, assembly GCA_900302395.1. NCBI lineage: Eukaryota > Metazoa > Chordata > Actinopteri > Gadiformes > Bregmacerotidae > Bregmaceros > Bregmaceros cantori. The sequence goes on from OMKY01221502.1 coordinate 1,332, forward strand.
TACCAAATTAACTATTATTTATCAGGCATTGACATCTGACTGCTGATTCCTGATCATTAACAAAACATTAAAAACTACAAACAGTCCAATTTAGATAACAAATCTGTCAAAGAAAATATGCCAAGTTGACATTTGTTCTTGTTCTTTCAACAAATTGTTCCTATTGTAATTAATTGGCTGTTTACTTTCAGATAGAAATATGTCAGAGGCGCGCGATGGCCAGCTTCCGTAAATAGGTTAATTTGTCCTTTCTGCTTCCTCCTCTCTTGGGGATTTGGCATTTTAGTTGGAGTGTGCACATTCAGGTGACATTTCACTTCTGGGACATTCCAATCTGTCACCATACAAGGTTCCCGAAGAACTGACACAGTCAAAACAGCAGCCAAAGAGCTGACAGAAACCAACACATTATTTGGTTTAATAAGTTTGGGGAAAGCAAAGCAGGTTTCATGACATTGTCAATGATGCACACAAGTTCTCGTGCAGCCGTCAAAAGCAGTTGCATGTCTACGTACAGGTACAGTCTATGGACTAGACGAATGATGAATGAATTTTATTTTAGGACAAACAGTACAGAGTCATTAAACATTTCAACATTTTAACATGAAATATGAGAAGATGATTGTACATGACAGGCTTAGGAGAAATGTGATATTTCACCTGGCTGTCCGTGGAGGGAGTACAAGTATACAGATGTACATGTATCTCTGGTTAAAATTGTATCTAATGAGAGAGGCTGACATCAGTCAAAGCAATGATGACACCAATAATAAACAGATCTCTAAAACTTGACAGTTATTTAAACAGCAATACTCTGCCACAAGGTCAGGAATTTACATCCCAAGCATATAAACAGAACAACATTGGATCGGCGCCACTGGAGAACAGTGCACTTCTGCTACAAGAACAAGAATGAGTGAGTGTGATACCCACAAAGTAATGGGGATGAGGTTTGTCAAGTTGATTACCCGGCTGCTGTCAGCTCTTTGGACCGCCCTCAATTAGGTCGAATCCTCGGAAACTCGCACGGCATCTTATCAAACTCACGGCTCATTGGGATGTCGTGCTATCACCCACGGCCCACTTTAGTTCTGCCTGAGGCCTCAGGCCCTGCCAGCCTCTGCAGACAGTCTGATTGATGAGTTGGCGTAGCACGCCAGCCGAGCCGCTTCCAGACGTCAGATATGAATGTGGAGCAGACAAAGGCAGGAAGTGGAATGAGTCTTGGCCTGGTGCACCGTGCTCTGGGTTACTAGCCACTGCTCACGCCCTGTGCCAAGCAAGCTACTCCTCCTGTATTTAACCGTGCGTTGACCCCTACCCAGGTCTATTTTAAACAACACACTAATTGGAGTGGGCAATTGGGATCAACCAATATAAGTAATAGTTATGTCTACATTGATTATATCATCAGATAAATTAATTTGAATATACATATTGTGATTTTCGTTCTATGCTGATCTATGCCCCACAAACACATGATTCAATAATGTGCACACCCCGTTCCATTTACTAATTTTTTGTCGGATATACGATTGAATGCAGCCATCCCATTGGTCCAGAAGAACATGTGACCATGAGTAACTTCAAGGATACGATTGGAGGATACATATCCGCCAACTCGCTGGTCAAACACAATCAGCAAGCTGGAACTATGGCAGCAAACGTTTTCACAATCTCAGAACCAACATCATAAGGTATGCCCTGTTCTGGAACCCACAATGGAAAAGGAATAGGGACAGACCAAGAGATACCTGAAACCAGTACCTAGATGTGGTAGTGAAGACATCTGTCCACTTATGAGGAGAGCTGGAGAATTTGACACTGGACCGGGAGGCCTGAACAACTCTTGTTTGTGGACTAATCCCAAAATTTGTCTACATGTAAGATGTGTGTGTAACCACTATCTTGGAAGTTGTCAAAATATAATATTCCCTCACGGAGTAAGGAGCATTTCCGTTCGGGCGGTAACGCGGGCACCGGAAGTCATGAACGTATGGGGGTGCGCGTGGAGGAGGGGCTCTCTCTCTTCGGCAGCATGGACGACCGGTCGGATCAACGGAAGAGCATGTCGTGGTCAACTTGTTAACACACGGCGGTTTATTGTTTTTTCCGATAGTTTGAAAGTGAACGGTAGACGACAGTCCGCGTCTTCCGACCTAGAGACGGGAGTCACCAGCGGAAACGTAATTTGGTTGTTTTACACGGAGTTTGACTAAAAGTGGTTTGCAGCGATCTCGCGCGCGGCCGGATTCACACCACCCGAGTCAGGACTGAGGAGCGGCCCATCGCTGACGGCTGGTCAGGGAGGTAGCGCACAGTTGGGAAGGGACGCGGGAATCCGTGTCGTAGGTAACCGTTAAAGTAGTGTACTAGCGTTCTCAATACGCGCCTATTCTGTTGTCGATATGTTGACGATTGGTCACTGTCGGTGATCGTCTTGATATATTACTGTGTCCGTTGTTGATTGTTATATGAATACTAGTGTGTTTATTGATTATTGATTATATTTCAGGCTAAGTGAAGCTCTGTACGGGTGTGTACGTGTATATGTTACAATCACACCGAGTGTGTCATTCCGTCACTGGCGGATTTGTTCATCTCGCGTCTGGCGGGTGAGTAATCCGTTTACGGTTATTTGATTTAGTTATTTATTGACTGGTGGTTAGGTTAGGTTTTTATTTATTTGGTATGGACATTACAAGACACATTGGACAGACCATATGCACTGCATCAGTGTTTATAGCACAAGTGCTAATTTTCAACACCTGTCCACAGGAGGCGCTACCGAGATTACATTATAAATCAACAATCAATACTAAAACATCAATCAATACTAAAATGAAATACAAATATACACCATTATCGATAAAAAAAAAGATTCAACCCAAACATGATCCTTCAAGGCATTAGGACACAACTATTGTTCATGAGTACATCGTTGATTTGATTTCAGCCATGATTTCAGTCCTCTTTTAAACACATTGCTATCTGTCTCTAGTTTGGTATATCTTGCGCCTGGCAGAGTACTATTATAAATAACAATTTAAAGGAAGATGATGTCTTTTTTTTATTCCAGAGTTAGGCTGGATGGTTTTTAGTTAATTATTATTTCTCTTTTAGTTTAAGTTGAACTAGTCGGGGTCATAGCGCGGGCTCGCCCAGTAGAGTGGGCTGGCGGGGACTGAATTGGGAGGGGGCCAGTCGTCGGTGGTGGGCTTCACCAGCCATTCCCGCTCTCTCCACTGGAGGTCTCCCGACCACACATACACACTTGGAACAGGTGAGGACCGACTCCCGACTTACATTTACTTAAGTAGATATTCGCATCAGTACTTTGTAGTCTTACTTGAGTTCTTTTTTTTTACTGTTTATTTTACTGTTACTCAAGTAAGAAATCTGGGCAGTTTTGCCATCTCTGTTGGTGACGCAGTGAATCCCGTGACCCTGCATATGTATTAGTGGACTGAATGGACAGGTTGCAGGCGAGAACAGGAAGAGATGGTGACGGCCAGCCATACAGAGCGATGAAAAAGTAAAAAAGTACTAAAAAAAGTACCCCGATTTCTTACTTGCGTAACAGTAAAAAACAATTGTAAAAAAGTAACACTACAAAGTACTGATCAAAATGTCTACCTGAGTAAATAAAAAGTACAGGCTAAGGAATGTACTCAAAAATTATTTTTGAATGTAAAAAGTAGAGGCTCTAAAATTTATTTTATTTATTTTATTTGAAAGTATAAAGTACAAAGTACTAAGAATACATTTGTATATAAAATGCAAATTTTTCCAATGTTAGTTTGTCAATGGGAAACTTGATGGGAAGAGGTGCATAGGACGACCAAAATTGTTATGGGCAAACAGCATCTGCCAGTGGACAGGCCTCACTTATGTGCAGGCAGTAAGAAGGGCTCAGAACAGAAACGACTGTTTCAACCCCATGATGGGGATAGAACATGATGATGATGAGTTTGTCAATCTTATTGTTTGAATATGTTACGAACAACCTAGCCTAATTTAGTTCACGCAAAAAAAAACAGTAAGAAGCCTCTTTTGGGAAAAGTAATGAGTTGAAGTACTGATATATCTACTCGGTACAAGTAAAAAGTAATCACAGAAAAAAAGTACTTCAAAAAGTACAGATACTTTTTCTACTTACCGGTTTTGTACAGTACTCAAGTATTTAAACTTTGTTACTTGCCATCTCTGCCTGTGGCGTATGCGGTCTATTAGGTTTTTAAATCTGGCCTGCTGAACTTGTCCAAATTTATAGTGCATATGGGAGCGAATTTCCCTTTTCCACCCTTTCCCCTGCAATGCTCTCATTTCCCCGGCAGATGGCAGACTAGTGTAGGGTTAGGCGTAATGCAACTTTCCCATTTGGTTTTAGCCTATTAAGCATAGACTGTATATTAAAATGGACACCGCATTCGCTTTGATGTCCATGCCTATTTCCGTGTTGGTATGGGCCTCTACCTAGTCTCAAAAAACCAAGCCCTGTGAGAATTCCAATACAAATATTCCCAACTTAGCACCCTGTTTTAACCTATTTAAAGATTTTTCCTAATTGATTTTTTTAATGTATATTGCCCGGATAATTATCGGTTAATTGTGTGAGGGGGGTCATAATTTCACAAACACGTTAATATTTTTTATTTCAGCTCCCATAGGATCCAAATCATTCTGACTCTGTCGTTGGCACCCCTAGCGGACAGTACCACCGGAAGAAGTCATGTGTGGGGTGTCTCTCTCTCATATACTATAAAGCTTCAACAATGGCAACGCGCAGTCGGCGGCACAACCCGAGTTCGTTACAGCAATGGGATGACGTCATGCACACTGCGTCTACTTGATACACAGTCTATGAGATTAATGTATCCAAAATGTAGAAGGCATTTCACTTTAGGTAAAATATTTTTTATTGGGGGAACACAGGACCCCATCAACATTCAAAGGGGACGAAATCAGCTTTTGCCCTGATAAAGTCACGAGAAGGATCGTCTCTCATTGGCAGCGCGTAGATGACATCTCTACTAGAGAGGTGGTGAAGAATTGCGATGATGTGGCGCGGTCAGTGCTCTGCAGCTGCGCGAGTTGATGGGGACAGAAGGGCTATCAATTGCAACTAAGTCTGTTGGGTGGGTCGGGGACCATCGGGAACCCCTACAAGTATTATGCAAAGTCTCTGTGACTGCTCGGCGGAGGCGGTAGAGCTACCTCTAGCTTGGCGAGCCAGGAACATTGAATCGTCCACGCATCACACGCGATTATAACGATCATTGGGTCAGGTAAAACCAGGGTCGAAAAATTTGTAGAAAAAGTGTCAATCAAATCGGCTTATCCAATCACAGTGCAGTAGGTGGGACAAGCTGCGTGGAGGCGTGACAACCAAACTCTGCCCATGTCTCATGTCGCAACCAAACTCCGCCCAACTCGATTCGATTCATATTTAGATTGGTCCGCCTGTATATGGGCGATGGTTGTCTGATTTGCCCAGACCCAATGTAATGTCTAACAGCGTGCGATGCATGGACGATTCGTTTGTTGAGGCTCACCAGGCTACTCTACCTCTGCCATACGGACCTTGAGGCCAGATATTTGTTCAGCCGCGTCCTCCAGCTCTACGCGCGGGGACAAATCAACAATCTAATGGCTGAAGGAGTCTAGCTTGGCCCAGAGATGGGTCTCCAAGCCGTTGATCCTCACTGGCAGTCTCTTCTCCAGGTCGGTCAGGTGCTCTAGCCGCTCTAGAGCAGCATCAAGAGTCGCACCCTCGATACACTGATGCCCTGTGGGTCATCCACTACGACGGTGTTCGCCTCCTCACTCCCGGGACGGTTGGCGGTGGCGAAACGACCCTTTGACATGTCAGACAAACGTAGACCACAGGGAATAAAAAGTAAAAAGGGAATCAAAAGGAAAAAAATGGCAAAAAGCAAAGGATGAAGATGGATGGTTTCACGGGGCACGCTGGAGCATAACCGTTCACATGGCCACTGGAAGCGGAACTCCGGCATTTCACTTTAGAGGATAATGAATGTATTATTGAGTGTTGGCTCGGTGGGTGTTGGTAAGACACTCAGCACACATACAGTATGATGCCTGACTGCCTTTAACTTTGCTCACAGGCACGGGCAGTGTTGCGAGTTCTCCTCTCCTGGCCGACCTTTCAGCATTGTCTCCCCCGATCTCTCTCATCCGACTTTCACAACTTTCCCTGTCAATAAAATGGAAAATGGCGCTTACGCAGAAAAAATAACTTTGAAGCTTCAAGCGTGAGCTCCATTTTCCCATTGACAGAGATCGGGGGAAGAGCTTGCAGAAATGTGAACTAAAGCCCCTTTTCCACTGGCTTACTTAAGGCCAGCACGGCACAGTTGGCATGCTCCACCCCAAAAATTGCTTCTCCACAAGGTCAATCGGCCAGGCCAGGTTTCAGGACCCGCTGAGATGTGGGCCCTGAATCTAGCTTTCCTTGGCCACATTTACTGATCGTCGATTGGTCAAACTCCGAGTGGGTGACGCTTGGAGTTTGAATGTGGCCGGCCAATCACAGGAGGGGGCGTGTGCCCCACCCATACCCCAGTATGGCAGGCATCAGTAGAACAAAGGGGTGCCACTACCTTTGTCTCCCTCCCCCAGCAAAGTGTTTGAATTGTGTGTGAATTCAGGGAGGGGTGTCACACGCACAGGGGTGGGGGGGAGCACTGGTGTATCAAAATCGAGTTTGTAAAGTTTGGCACCACCCCTTCGTGGCTGTGTTAAAAACAGTGGAAACACGTTCCCATTTAAACTGAACTAAACTTAACTGAGATGCGCCGAACTCTGTGTTGATTTTTTTTTAATGGAGAAGTGGCTTAAGTGAACTAAGCCTCAGGTACTAAACATGTGCTGGATGGTGGCTTGCCGACTGCACCACAGAGCCAGCGCCAATTTCATCTATTATTAAAATCAATGTCACTTCACCTGTCAAATTTGTAACCCATTGTGGTTATAGAATTCATCTCACAATTTGCCCACCAATGGACCAACTTAGCAGCTCTATAGCACCTCATTGTTTACAACCTCTTAGTCAGTGATTGAGTTGAATCATCTGCCTTGGGGATTGTACATATTACACCTTGAACAAACGTGAAAGGAACAATGCAAAAAGCACACACTGGCACAAGCTTTGAAATTACGCACAACGTTAATATTTAATAAGCCAGCCACAGCAATAATCCAGGCTATACATCTTCCATTGGAGAATATCTTATAAAGAATTCCATGAAAAAAATAATAATACCAGCAGCCAAGCTGCTATGCCCAGAGGGCCACCAGAGGGCATCAGCTGTCACCAGCTGACACCACCCGTGGAAGACTCAACATTCATGTTGCGTCCCTACCAAGGAATTACTACTGCATAATATATGAAGAAATTTAACCCAAAAACAACTTTTCTGTAACCCAATGGTCATTAGTACGCCCTTGTGGACTGAACATAAGTTGCGCCTTTTGCCCTCTGTTTACAGTAGCCTCGCATGCCACACTAGATAGACAAGTGTAGGTGCCCGCACAGTCTACTTGCGTGCACGCCATATCGGGTCTGGCACGCCAGGCTACATTCACTGCAAAGCTCGACTTGCTTCGTAACGATGTAACCAGTGCTTAATTTGTTAAGTGGGAGGTCCCACAGTGAAGAGGACGAGTAGCTCTGTGGTGGGGGAGCTAGTATAGTAACATACTATGTAAGTATGTTATAACTGCCGGCACACACACCAGAAGTCTCGGAGCCCGGAGGACGTGTAGCTCAGTGCCATGTACCGTTGAATCGCGGGAATCTACACGGCATTCACGCAATATATTAGCGCTGCAGCTTGCATATATATGACTATAAGGTCACTGAGTTTTTTGGAAAAGGCCTCATTAGGGTTAGTAACTTTAATCTAATTACAGTTTGTCTATCTAATTAATGTTTAATAATGAACATGTTTGATTACTCATTACTTGACATGGTACTAAAATTGAAGTAAAGTAACGCGTGACTGACCATGTCTCAGCTTACAACCTCACATTTTGGGCCCCCAACATCCCTTTCAAATAATCAAGTTTGCAGCTTCCTTCCTGTTGCTTTTGTCCAACCAAAGTCATTTAATGTGATTACCAGCCACAGATTTGAGATTTTTCAGGAGCTGTTGTTGGGGAATGTTGACAGAACAACAACTCTGAAATTACTGGATCAAAATGAAAACACTCGAAAAAGCTGTTTGTTCTAGTGCAACGTTCTTTTGCAGATCTGTGCCTCACATACTCACAATTTAATAATATGTGCAACCAGTTTGATTTACTCATCTGCGTCGGACTTATATAATATAATAATATTATATAATGGGATGGCTGAAATAATTCAGCCATCCCATTGGTCCAATAGAACATTTGACCACATTGGTGAATGAAGTTGTATTTGTCGTATTTCATCAATATTTATGCAAAATGGTGAGCGAAGAGGGTTGGATAATGGGTAATTGGTCACAGAGCAAGCTGTAGTATGTAGATTCAGTGTGTGTTTTGTGTGACAAATTCAGCCACTGCGGCCCACTACGATAGCTTCACACAGGCTGTCAAACACCGGAAGTGTCAAAGGAGTGGGACAAAACGTCAGCGTAATTTTTGGCGCACAAACCTGCAAAAAGTCTATTGCTTTTGGAGAAAAAGGTTGGAAATAACATGAATCACAATTTGGGGCTAATTGGGAGCGAGCCGGATTCCTGCCTGAATGTGTGATTTTTATTAAAACACTTTCTATTACTATCCAAGAACTCTCCCATTGGCTCGTTGTAGGTCCAATGACCCAAAAGAGTGGATCTGGACACTCTGCTAAGGTTATGTTCAGTATTTGCTTCCTTTGTCGTCTGCTGAGACAAAACATTTCCTGAGCACTTTTTTATACATGTAACTATGTTGTTGTTGTCGATCACCCGTTCTAATGTCACCTCGGCATTTTGTCAGCAAAGCATTGCGGCTCCAGTTGCGTATGCTTGTCCTCCAGAAATATCCTTCATGGGGACAAACTGCACAGTTCAAAAGACAACACAGCGAACCACTCACTAACCTTTCAGCAACTCCATTCGGGCTGCAACTAATCATTTCAAGAATTGATTAGTTGTTGTTTATTGAAACGATTAATCAATTATCTCTTTTAAAAATACCCCAAATATTCAGCAAGCAACATTGACAAAAGATTAATGTTGTTAACTCGAAATAGTCAATTTTGTTTCTTCCTAACCAACAAATGTACTTGCTCTGACACAAACCCACTACAATTAATGTATAATGTAAGATTTTTTTTCATATTCAATCAATATCAAATTAGCATGAACCAATAAGGCGTACCATTAGCAGAAAATTGACGACAATAACAATGTTTTCATTAGCGATTATCAATTTATTAAATTTGTTGCTGATTCATTTTATAATCAATCAGTCGACTAAATGTTGCAGCCGTGCACTCCACTAATCACAGTTGACTTTGAAAGCACAATTCTGAACATGATCCACGCATCAGTGGTTTTTGAATAGTGGGTATTTGGACGAACAGCTGGAACACATCCCCCTATCACTCACCCACTGACATGCACCACAGTGGCGGTATGCCAAGGTACAATCAGAGGTACTGGAAGGCAAGAGGTGTGGTGCTCGGCGGAAACCACTGAAGACGCTCCATGTCGTCAGCATTTCCCAGTACTCTTTCAAAATTGAGCCACTGGTTGAGAGTGTTTAGGGCGGTGGGGAATTGCTAGGTCAGGCATAGGAGCAAGAAAGCAATAAATTAAGCAACTGGAGTCTTTCTGGTTTCGCCTGGTTCCAGAGACGTTTATTCTAGAATATGCCAGGGTCCACCTGGTCCACTTCGTCCAGGTAGGGTTCTGGGTTTGTAGCGGTTGTGAAGGCATTGGCGTTGGGAGGCAGGCCTTTGCCACAGTCTTGATGCTTATTTAACAGAAGGAAGAAAAGGAAAAAAATGCGAGTGCATGGCAGGGTTCCCCCGTGAGACCGACCTGCATGCAGCGATTTGGCTGATATCCATACTTTGATATCGCGCCGTCTTCCACAGAGAGCATCCATGCCATTTGAATGACATACATGCCCTCCATCAGTGAAGTTGCGCAGGAGCAACATCGTTGGAGAGTGGCTTGGGGAAATGAAACAGGGCGCTTGGGATGAAGGAACGCACACAAGTCCATTTGCGGACAACATGAAAGGTGTCCGTCTTTGTTTGTTGAGTGTTTGTCAAACACTTAGAAACAGTTGTACTCTGAATTCCTTCTCGGACACAGTCGGGTGTTGAAGTCTTGTTCTGGTGGGAGTAAACTGGTTTTTGACGAGTCATGCTTCTCTCATCTTGCCATGTTCCTGCACATACAAGACAAAAATAATCACATTTTTATTTTACAAATAACCACTCACGCTTCAGCAATATCTGAATGTTCCAATATTACTGGAAGACAAAATCTTAACAGAAAGGATATTATTTGGAAAATATTTATTTGGATCAGCAGATGGACAAACTAGATGGCAAGAATGCACAATGGTTTCAACCAAGAGAACGCACCTGCTACTTGATTGTTAGAACTAAAAATGTTTTTTTTTTTTTTTACCAGAGCTGTGTCAATTTCTTCTGTGGAAGATCACATTGACAAAACTGTCAAGGTATCTAAAAATCCTGAGATTGCGAAAATCTTGAAATCTAAAGGACTCTGATCTATGCACTAATAATCCAATGGTTAGCAGTGTTAGTTTTCAAGTTTACATCTCACGCCGTTCAAAGTCATATTCCAATAAATCCAGTTTTTTTTGCGCAAGAGGTGTTTAATTTTAGTGATGAGATCAGTGTTACATTCCATCCATTCGAGCGTTTCGAAACAATATTCTAAAATATCTTGTTGAGATGATATTTGGACTTAAAGAAAATAAAGACATGTGGGATTACAAACTATTTATAAACAAAGAGCAAAATTATAAGCATATAATTTGTATGTACAATTATGAATAAATATTTATTAATTACAGTTATACTAAACTACCAAGAAAAAAGGAACTAAAATATTACTGCATTTGTGAGCCATGTGTTATTCATTTAAATTCTATAAAACTAGAAAAGTATTTCCAACCCAATAGATGAGCTTGGCAGGAAGTTCTAGTATTTTTTTTTTTTACCTTGAATAGGTTCTGACTTATTTTTTTTAACTTGTCTATTCAGTGAGAGCACACAACCACTATTTAATAATGTGCGCAACCCGTTCCATTTACTCATCGGCGTCGGACTTACAACTGAATTGAGTCCCATCCCACTGATCCAAAAGAACATTATTTAGGCAAAATGGTGAGCGATTTGTGTGAAAAATTAAACCATTTCGGTCCTCTACAATGACTTTACATAGGCAGCGATACAGACACTGGAAGTCCGTGCAAAAGGGGTGGGACAAAATGGCAGCATTCTATTTTGGGCACGTAAAAGTAAAGCATTTCAAAATCAAAATCCACACTAACTGTGATATTGCTTATTTAACATGCAAGTTCTGCAGTGGACCAGAAGGAGGCGTTGTTGCTAACATGTTGAAGGACGTAATGGAATACAAACCTCTTGAGTGCACTCGGCTTCTTGCTGGTGGATGCCGTTAGCGGAATTTGCCCCGTGTACCTGCAAAGAACAGAAATAGCAGAACGGCTCAGCAGGAGTAACGCTTACACAAAGGCAGAGCAGCCACAGAGAAGGAAAAAAATATGTGACAGGGTAATAAATAAAAATGGCAAAAATGTAAAAGTTAAAAAACACAAACAACAAATGGAAACCGGTACTGAACTATGAGAATGGACTGAAGACAAATGGCGCTCCAACCACCTATGTATGAGCTGATATACTGCAAGGTTTCTTATCATTTATAATCCTGCTGTGGCGACCCCACATTAATGGATTTGTCGAGCAGCATACAGGACTTGTCGCATGTGCTATAGGCTGATGCAATACGCACATGTGAGGTCACATGTGGCTGGCTGGCAGTCGTCACTGTGACATCACCCCCTTGGGAGGTTCTATGCCCAAGGGTTAAGGAGATGCCTATGTGCATTCTCTTTTTGTGACCGGTCCTATGTGAATAAACATAACACAGAGAGCAACTTGGAGTTGTCCCGTCGTGCGTAATTCCCGCAGCATCACAGTGGTTTCCCGAACTCCAAACTGCCACACAATTAGGGCTGCAACAATTGGTCGCTTAATCGATGACTAATCGATCATAGAATTAATCGGCAACGAATGTAATAATTGATAATCGGCAAGAAATTGAGTCATTTTTATTTGGCCAGTTTTGACCCTAGTGAAAAATCCAGCTTGAGCTGGTAGCTGGTTTACCCAGCTTAGCTACCAGCTAAGATGGTCATAGCTGGATTTTTCACTAGTGGTGCTAACATTACCCCAATTTGTCCAGGCAAATCTGAGATTGACACATCCTATTTGGAAATATGAAATATGAAATGGTCACAATTGATGGAAAAACGGTGAATACGAAGAAAAACTAAATCTAAAAAATCTAAATATTATGGTTTAGATTGTTATAAGTTTGTCTCAGAGAAAGTAACTTGTACATTTGTTGGTTAAGAAGAACCACATTTGACTAGATTTGAAGTTAACAAAATTAATCTCTTGCAATTGTTGGACAGCGTGAATATTTTGGGGATTTTCTAAAAGAAAAAATGTCCAACCGATGAATCGACTAATCGTTTAAATAATCGACAACTAATCCATTATTAAAATAATCGTTAGTTGCAGCTTTATACACAATACCAATGTGGATACAATCAGCACGTTGCCATGGCCAACCTTGTTGTGCGAGGTCACAGTAACTTTGACCTTTGCACAGATATCCTCCGCAAATTAAGTCAAAACAAAGAATGGACATGGCGAGGACAACATGGCGCAAATTGCTGTCGGTAGTGGTAGTACTTCATGGGTCTACCACAGCAGTTCTTTCAACACACTGTGGTGGAAGTATATTATGGTGGAAGTGGAAGTATATTATATACTTCCACTGTGGTGGAAGTATATTATAAATGAATGTAAATGAATGACTCTACATTCAATAATTAATAAAACATGCAGACATAATACTGTAAACCATCATACCTTTGGTCACGATAACCGTGAGCCTAAAATTTTATACCATGGCACCCCTAGTCATGGCAGCTGTGATGTTTCACATAATATATATAATATACAATTCTTTAAAATTGGTAAATCGGTATTGGGACAAAAATATCATATTGGTCGGTTAATAGTTACAATATTCATATTAACTCTTTCACTGCTGCAGTCGCCCTTAGACGTTCCTAGTAATTCTTGCCGCTATCGCCTAGCGACGCCCGAACATTTTTTCATTGCTACGTCATTATGACATTCTTGTCCATTTGCTGTGTGAAAAATCATATTTCTAGCATGAGGATAATGTTTCTAAAACATTAACAGAACGTAGAGAAGTGAATAATGAGTATTTTTCTAAACTGATATCGGGTTGATATGAGGCGGATACGATGGTTACATAGCATAGGCATTCCACGCATTCCATAGCCAGGCAGCTATGGGGGCGTGGCTTTGACTCGCTGCGTGTGACAACTCGTGGCAAATGTTTGTCACTAATATAAACTTAGACAGTAATAGTACTCTCTACTACTACTAGTTACTACTAGTCGAAGTAGAAGTAGTAGGAAGAGGAGACAGCCTGACAGATATCTGACGCTGCAGTCACACACTTATCTCTCCTCTTCCCTCTAGCAGGAGGCCCGTCCGTGGCACACACACACGCACAAACACATCACAATCGACAACCACATTAGGCCGTAAGGTGAGCCTCGAAAATGTCTTCAGAAAGCGAAGTAGGTTCCAGATTGGTGTGACTGAATACTATCTGGCTCATAAATTCTATGAGTTATGCAGATGTAAACCAAAGTGTTTCGCGTTGTCAGAACGCAACATTTTTTTTTATTCGCAACGTTTAATGTTGAACTTGTCCGAGTCAGGCGTAGTAACACTCCCGGCCATTATGCGCGCCACGGCTTAGACGTCATCAGTATGAACCAATCAGGTAGCTAGTAGCTAGGTTAGCTTCCGGCATGTCGGCAAGAAGAAGAAGAAGTATTTTGTAAAGAGAAGCGGCAGATGGACGGCGGCGTTGGCCCGTGGATTCTTCAAGCAGGGTGGAGACGAAAACGACGGATAACGTGAAAAAAAGGTAACTCTTCGCCACCTCCGAGAATCGATAACCCCTCTCTCCTCCCGGGGACTAGCTGGGAAACGTACAACACGTTACATTTCATATTACATTCGCATATCTGAACGGTCGACATATTACTCGCGTAGACTGTCCCTGTTAAAGACTACCGAACGAACAGACGTCGCCTATATAGCTTTTATTGACTAGTAAAATTGATTAACTACTCGGAATGGACATTACTTTCGCTTCTAAAGATCACGTCGGGTCGTCGTCAGCAAACGGACCGATACTAATCCCGTTTTGGAAGTCAGTAAACAACATTTATACCCACAGAATTTGTATTCACGAGCACAAATTGTTTTCCATACACTAATGACCGAATGACAACCAACCTACAGGCAATGCCATGGTGCAATATCATTGTCGTTTGACGGCATATTGTGTGAGTACAAATCAAGTAAACACAAGAAAACTAATATATACCG
>OMKY01221504.1:0-13143 GCA_900302395.1 Bregmaceros cantori
GGACGGAGACACACTGGGGACCGGAGACACACTGGGGACCGGAGACACACTGGGGACGGAGACACACTGGGGACGGAGACACACTGGGGACCGGAGACACACTGGGGACCGGAGACACACTGGGGACGGAGACACACTGGGGACCGGAGACACACTGGGGACCGGAGACACACTGGGGACGGAGACACACTGGGGACCGGAGACACACTGGGGACCGGAGACACACTGGGGACCGGAGACACACTCGTCACCAGGGCTTGGAAACAACATTATTTTTTAAAAGTTCCCAACGGTTCAGGCAGGCCTATGTTTAATGTGTTCGTTCTCGGAACTGTTCCGCTACCAAAATATAGGTCCCCATTTCGTTCGTTCTTAAAGTTCCTTATATTGTGCAATGTTACGTTTTTAGATCTAGTTAGTACAAAATATATTTGCTGGACTTTCAAACTTGCAACTGTATTAACGTGAAAACCGGCTTTGAAGATTCACTTCCTCGTCTGTCCACAAGATGGAGCCCCAGATGCTTGGGGCTTCATTTTTATGCCCCAACTGTCTGGAACAGAAACCAGAAAACTGCAGGTCTGCTCCAACTCTCAATTGTTTTGAATCAAGACTTAAGACTATTCTTTTTGGGTCCGCGTTGGCCGACTGTGTCTACCGCAGCGTCTGCAGTGTCGCGAGTTGCGTTTTTATATATATATATATATATGCCATTACATTCACTTCCTCGTCTGTCCACAAGAGGGAGCATGGGGCTTAATGACAGACAGTGAAAGTGGATGGAAATAGTCTCCCAGACATAGGATATGTTAAAATTAGAGGTGCACCGATCCGATCCTCAGATCGGTGATCGGAGGCCGATCAGACTTTTTCCCAAAGATCGGGACTCGTGATTTTGTCCCGATCAGGATCGGTAAATGAGTCAGGGAGCCAAATGAGTGTTTATTTACTACTGACTATTATTGAAATTAACAGCTGTACCAAATAGTTTGGGTACTACCAACTTTTGCAGGATCAGAATTCTGTATCGGGACTCGGTATCGGGGAGCGGGACGAGGTATCGGGAATTTGTACCGGAGATCGGGATCGGGCGATCGTTAACATCAAAGGATCGGGATCGAATCGGGAGCAAAAAAATGTGATCGGTGCACCCCTAGTTAAAATATATAGAGAACAAAAAAACGTTTTTAACTGTTTTTGTGGATTTCATAACGTTCCATTTCTGTCCCGGAACAATTGAAGAAATATTTTTTCCGTTCATTTTCGGTTTCCGTTTTCGTTCTTTGAACCGGTTCGGAGCCCTGGTTGTGATTCAATAAAATATCTTTTACAGAGTTTGTCATCGACAAAAAGCCGACGACCCCTGCTCCACCGACAACCACGAGGAGAACAACGACACGGAAAACCTCCACCACAACCCGGAAAGCTACGACGACAACCACCACGTCCCCGAAGAAAACCTCCACCACAACCCGGAAAGCTACGACGACAACCACCACGTCCCCGAAGAAAACCTCCACCACAACCCGGAAAGCTACGACGACAACCACCACGTCCCCGAACAAACCAGAGACGGCGACCACTAAAACCCCGGCCAAACCCACTCCGGCAGCACCAACGACACCAGCCACCACCACCGCCCGGTTCCGAACACCGACGAGCACTCAGTCCCCACCAGGGGGTGCTACTACTACTACCGCTAGGCTACCCACTGCTGCAGCTCGACCCACGCTGCGTGCGGTTGGTAGAAAGACGACGACCGCAGCCCCGGGAGTAGCGAGCAGCCATAGACCAGGTCTTCTCCTCTTCCTCCTCTGCGTTGTACTTGCTCATATATATACTTTGAGATTCTAAAAAGAAATAATAAATAAGATGTATTATTATATATTGTATATGACACCTTTGGCCACAATTAGCACTTTATGGATCATCTAGAAACGGGCCTTAGTAGTGATGAATGAGGACATGGCCTGGTTCGACAGGTCGGAGACTCACCTGAGGTTATTTATTGATGGTCGTCCGTCTGTTTGTAGCCTTTTGTGATGGCCAATTTAGCCCCATGTCCTGGAAACCACGACTATAATATATCTCATATTACAAAAATGTGTATCACGCATGTAAACAGTCATTAACATTATAGATGGGAATCTAATGCATCAACGGTAGCAAAAAGGACCATAACACAAACATGAATATGAACACATTGGGGAAGAACCATACAGTCTATGTGGAGAACAGCCAAGACATTCCTTTAGGACAATTCCTGGAGAGACCAGCTTCCTCTAGTGGTATTATGCGTAATTGCAGGGAATGACAGTACTTGTAGGCAGGGCTTGAAAACTAAATTATTTTTCAAACGTTCCGTTCTGAACGGTTCAGCCAGGCCTATCTTTAACATTTTCATTCTCGGAACCGTTCTGCCACCAAAATATCGGTCCTGAACCGGTTCGGAACGCAAACATTTCGTTCGTTCTTAAAGTTCTTCATTTTGTGAAATATTACATGTTTTATATAGTTTATACAAAATATATGTAATGGACTTTCAAACTTGCAACTGTATGAACGTGAAAACCGGGTTTAAAACGCCATTACATTCACTTCCTCTTCTGTCCACAAGATGGAGCCCCAGATACACTAAAGTTCAACTACGCGGACGTATTATGAAGTGTCACTAGTAAAGTGTTGTGGGTGCTGGCCCACCCGGAGCACTGCTAGGATGTTTCAGTAGCTTTTAGTCTATCAGGGACGTTACAGTCAAAGTAAGGTAAAATGCTAGTATATACATTTAAAACATGCTTTTACCAATGTATTTAATTTCAGGTTATAATAATTTAAATGTAGTTAATATTTAATTCATTTATGTAAAATAAATTAAGTTTGATGTTTTCACTTCCTTGGTCAAATGTAAATGTTTTATATATTTTGTATGCAAGCTTTCTGAGTACATTAGGTTTTCAGCATTTTATTTTCACAATGAATTATATTAATTTAACATATAAATGTTGATCAAACAATATCTTCAAACATTTAAATTCTTACATCCATAAAATATGTATTTCCTGGTAGGCAACCAGTTCACGAAGCAATACATGTATTATTCTGGGACATTTATTCTGTAACAATTACAGGTCATATTTTTAATAGCTAAATAGTTAGAATGTTAGTGGGTCTGATATTGCTTTGGTCATTCCAATTCATTCTAATTCTGAATCGATTCTCAATTCTTGATTAAGATGATTCTTGATAAACACACTGTAATGACTCCGAAGAGACGTAAATATAGCGGAATACTTCATTTAAGCTTTGTATTGCATTTGCATCAGTATGTATCAATGTATCATCTAACAATGACCACCCAATTTGAATTCAAGTTTTAGAGAATCCTCAGCATGACAGGATATGAGAATTGATTCCTCCATGTATTCACTGAATTCAGGAATTATGACGTTGACAATTGCAATTTATTTATATGCCAGATTTGTTGCAGGTCTCTATTGTACAGCGGCACCGTATAAGCTCATAGCGCTTGAGCGTGGGGATGGACCGATATACCATTTGGTTGACATCACAATCAACAAGCCTGAAGACTGATCAACCAAATTTTGATTAAGTTTAGGATAATAATAGTAATAATAATAACAATAATACTAATAATAATAATTAGGGCTGCAACTAACAATTATTTTGATAAGTGATTAGTCAGCCATTTTTACTGGCGATTAATCGATTAATAAGTTCATTTTTTGTTTCAAATTGGATCGATTATTAGCATTAATTATGATTATGAAACATTATTAAAAGTTTGCAATGTTAATATTACAAAGTTCTTTGCTGTTTCGCTATCTCCATTTTGTAGTAATAGCATGAAAGATCCTACTCTTACAGGCAAAATTACAACATATTGGGCTTTCACGCACAATGAAACAATCGATTGTGAAATTAGTTGGTGATTATTTCAATAATCGATCATCATCGATTAATCGGTTGCAGCTCTAATGATAATAACATAGACCATTTCTTCATCCATTTAAACTTCTTTCTAATACAAGCAAACAATTGCAATTGGAAAATAAGCTTGACAAGCGAACTCTATTAGATAGAATGTTTAACTTTGACTTGTATGTAAGGCGATCAACACAGAATTCCAGCAAGGCAGTTTACATTCCAGTTATGAGACTCTGCTAAAATGATCTCTGAAGCTGAGGTTATTCCTTATGTCTGGGGATATTTGAAATAGATACCTCCCTGACAGAGGTAATAATAGAGTGATCGGTCCATCCCTGCTCCACGGCTGGTACCAAAGACGAGGCTGTGCACTTCTGTCCACGTGTGTTGCACTTTCCGCTGCTTTGCATCCCACATGACCTCTCCATGACCTCTCCATGACCTCTCCATGACCTCTCCGTGACCTCTCCATGTTCTGGTGTTGACTTTAGTCACCTCGTCAACTGTTTAGTAGTCATTTAGTCGTTAAATTTCTCCATTTTACTTGACCAAAGTAGACAGTGTATCTTTCTGTGGAAGCCCGAGGGTGACACATATCAGAAAAGAAAACTTGATAAATGAAGGCTGGATCTTAGTTCTATCCCAAATGTCTTTGTCCTGAAATTCTTCTTGCACACTTTTACCGGTTTCACGCATTTACCAAGCCAGCACATGCTAATTAGTACAGCTCATGCTAATTAGTACAGCTCATGCTAATTAGTACAGCTCATGCTAATTAGTACAGCTCATGCTAATTAGTACAGCTCATTCTAATTAGTACAGCTCATTCTAATTAGTACAGCTCATTCTAATTAGTACAGCTCATTCTAATTAGTACAGCTCATTCTAATTAGTACAGCTCATTCTAATTAGTACAGCTCATTCTAATTAGTACAGCTCATTCTAATTAGTACAGCTCATTCTAATTAGTACAGCTCATTCTAATTAGTACAGCTCATTCTAATTAGTACAGCTCATGCTAATTAGTACAGCTCATTCTAATTAGTACAGCTCATGCTAATTAGTACAGCTCATTCTAATTAGTACAGCTCATGCTAATTAGTACAGCACATGCTAATTAGTACAGCTCATTCTAATTAGTACAGCTCATGCTAATTAGTACAGCTCATTCTAATTAGTACAGCTCATTCTAATTAGTACAGCTCATTCTAATTAGTACAGCTCATTCTAATTAGTAAAGCTCAAGTCAATCAGCTATTAAAACCTTTCTCCAAGTTCCGCAAAACCTGGACGGAGGTTTAGAAACCGCTGTTAAGTAATTAACATTTAGTATAACATATTAACTATTAAACATAATAACAATTAACATTTAGTATAACATATTAACTATTAAACATAATAACAATTAACATTTAGTATAACATATTAACTATTAAACATAATAACAATTAACATTTAGTATAACATATTAACTATTAAACATAATAACAATTAACATTTAGTATAACATATTAACTATTAAATATAATAACAATTAACATTTAGTATAACATATTAACTATTAAACATAATAACAATTAACATTTAGTATAACATATTAACTATTAAACATAATAACAATTAACATTTAGTATAGCATATTAACTATTAAATATAATAACAATTAACATTTAGTATAACATATTAACTATTAAACATAATAACAATTAACATTTAGTATAACATATTAACTATTAAACATAATAACAATTAACATTTAGTATAGCATATTAACTATTAAATATAATAACAATTAACATTTAGTATAACATATTAACTATTAAACATAATAACAATTAACATTTAGTATAACATATTAACTATTAAATATAATAACAATTAACATTTAGTATAACATATTAACTATTAAACATAATAACATAAAGTTAAGCAATGTAACATGGCCTTTTACTTCTTTGAGCCAGGAATAGATCAGTTCTGTAACACACTGGTAGCAACTAGCATTATCACACCCTTTGGCCCAGTATCTGAACACTTGTCATTCAATCCTACCATAGTTTTAAAGGGTAAAGGTATTTCTATGTTCTGTTTTATTACTTGCTGTATCAAGGAGTGAACATACAACCAAAGTCAATTTCCATGTGTGTGCTCACACAATATAAAATATGTTCAAGAATAGGAGCGGATAACGTCCAGAGCCTTGTGAGGAGCCAAGGACTTTAATCATACATACAACTGAATAGAATTCATTGGGATCCAGCCTTAATGATCTTGTGGTCAACACTAACAGTGCCCTGAAGTGGTCGCTATGCGCCTCAACAGCTGTTCTATTAAGTAGTCTTTACACTCATATTGCATACCACAAAGTAATATTTAGCATTTTGGCTAAATGTGACTTAAGTCAACACTGGTATGTTGTGTGAACTGTGTAATTGCATTTGCACTATTTTGCATAGCTAACGCCTTATTTATTGGAAATAAACCCGTTTGCATCTGGAAAAATGTCCTTTTTTTGTTATATGTGTCACTTGGTTATGTGTTTGTCCCTGTTCTTGCATGCCGTCACCTCATCTGTGATCCTCCTCCAGCAGTTGACAAATGGTGTCAAATTACACTGTAGATGAAATGGAACTGACAAAATATTGATGAAGTTGTTCTATCTTCAGTCTTTGTTTCATTATTATATAGAAATCCTCAAAACTCTTTCAAAAAATGCTCTTTCCCCAAGCAACAGACTATGTCACGTTTATAGTGTAAGGTTTAGTGCATTAATACGTTGTAAATAAGCCTATTCAATCAATTCCAGTTTATGTGTATGGAATTGCAGCTTAGCCAACCATTCGGGCAGTAGTTAATTTGTACATTTCATCTAGGGGTGCACGATCATCTTTTTTTTTTCTCCCGATCCTTTGATTTTAATGATCGGCCGATCTCGATCTCCGGTACCAAGTCCCTTCTCCGTTACCGAGTCCCGATACAGAGTTCTGATCCTGGAAAAATTGGTAGTAACCAAACTATTTGGCACAATTGTCAATTTCAGTAATAGTCAACGTAAATAAACAGTCATTTTGCTCCCAACTCATTTACTGATCCTGATCGGGACAAAATCACGAGTCCCGATCCTTGGAAAAAAATTTGATCGGCCCCCCGATCACCGATCCCGGGATCGGATCGATGCACCTCTAATTTCATCTAATTCAACATTCACTTCATGTTGAATCAAACCACACATGTACGGTTTGAAAGGGAAATCCTATCTCTTATTTTAACAAAGAGGGTGACTCTGTGTGTCCTTCAGGTAATGGGTCATCCACCCCACTTCACTACCCGCTCTCGCGGCCTATGACCCCTCTGAGTTCCCCTTCTCCTCCTCCTTGTTCCACCAAACCCACTTCCGACACCTTCGTCAGCGGCAAGGCCCAACAAGAGAAGCTTCGCCTGGCCGAGAAGCAGCGAGGCACCGCGGCCGGCGACGGGAATCAGATCCACAAGACTCCCACGCTGGACAGAGAGAGCGGTACGGGTGGTGTGGGAGGCGGTGGAGTTAGGCCTGGGATCACCATTATCTATAACCAGGGCATCCAGAAGAAGAGGAAACGGAAGAAGAAGTTGTGGGCTGGCTCGGTGCGTCTGGTCAGTAGGGACGGGCGCATGGACCGCGGACGCGTGGAAATACTTGTGCGCGGCGAATGGGGCACGGTATGCGATGATCTGTTTGATCTCCAAGCGGCCACCGTCGTATGTCGCCAATTGGGCTTTGGGGCGCCCGTGGCGGTGGCCAAACGGGCGGTGCTGGGCGCCGCCGGGGAGAATGTGCGCATCTTGCTTGACGACCTGGAGTGCCGTGGCGACGAAGCCACGCTGCTGGACTGCAAGCGCGCCAAGGTCGGCCGCCACAACTGTTCGCATCAGGAGGACGTGGGTGTTGTCTGTGGGGACCTCAGAACGGAGTGAGGAGACAAATATCGAGATAAAGTCTGACAAATGATTGTACTGCATAATAGAGGAAGCCAGAGAGAGTTGACAGTGATTTGCGGCAGGCGAGTCTGCAACATGATGAGGCCTTCATCACATAGTGAGAAGTTATCAGCAAACAAGGCTTAGGTCCAGAGGTTGCTTGTTACTTTGGCTTTGAATAGACGAGTTTGGGGGGTACTTCCGGTTAAATTTGTATTCCGAACGTCACGTCCGGTGCCATTCATTTCAACGTGTTTTGGAATATTTTTCAACATGTCTTTTCGGTGGGATCACACACCACGTTATTTAAAACGGAGGGTGGTAACTTTCGGTGTGCTATTCCAAACCCAAATGCTCTTGTGCGGATCTCTGACCCACAAATGCATGATTTAGTAATCAGTGCAACTCGTTCCATTTTTTTCATTCTTTTTGGAATTACTAGTAGAAGCAGCCAGCCTATTGGTCCAGAAGAACTCGGTGAGTAACTTTAAGTCGGATTTTAACTGTTTTTCATCAATATTTATGTAAAATGGTGAACGAAGCGAGGGGGGTGATGTGTAACTGGTCACAGACCGACATCTAGTGGTCGAATTTTGAACTGGTGTGTGTTTTGTGTGCTCGGACCTCGGTCCAGTACCAGTGTTGACATACAACAACAATAAGGCACTGGAAGTGGCCAACAGAACGGACAAAATGACTCCCCCCAGTGTTTTGCACGTGAACTCATCTATTGGTAGCTGAGGTCAGCCTTTAGAAAGGGGGCGGAGCAAGGTTTGAACTTTTCACCAACTCTGTCCAGACTAAGCAATCATTTGAACAAGCTGTCAGTGATGACATCACACCAGGGTGCGAGTCTGCTGAAAGTTGCGTCTTCACACACGGCGATGGATACATCTGTTCTTCAAATGGAGAGCAGATACGAAGAAAGTCCTGCACATGAACGTGGCAAACAAATCCGTATGCGCACCGTGTCCATTTTTAAGGACGGCAAACCTCAATGTCAGTGGCTTTGATGTGTGAATCAGAGCGTTCCTGTCTTCTGAATGTCTTCATGTTTTAAACTGAGCCTCCTTGGTGTGGTACCCAGAAGGAGATCCAGAGATCAACTGGAGCAAATTCTTTGAAATACTGTCAGACCAGCCAAGCCCCAGCCCCACCGTGAACAATAAAGTACTGTATTTTCCGCACTATAAGGTGCACCGGATTATAAGGCGCACCCCGGACGAGCAGTCTTTGGAAGAAAAAACACACACAAAAAAAAAACATATACAAGGCGCAGCGGACTATAAGACGCACCAAGATTAACAGGCCAGATGACCACAAATCACTTTCACTATACCTCTAAAGGTATCTTATTATTAAGGCTCTTATTATTATTAAATCAAATTGGTAACTGATTTGATAATCAATACTAACCCAGGGATTGAATCATTGTTATTGTCGGCAAGTTTTGTGCTTACACTACTCACAAATTTGATATTGATTGAGCATTTATGGAAATACAAACAGGCATTAAATCCAAATATTGATTAAAAAAACATGAAAATGAAGAAAATCATTAATATTACAGTATAAATCAATTGTTATGAGTTCATTGAGAAAGAAACCTAATTGTTGCATATTTGTTGGAAGAACCAATTTTTACTATATTTCCAGTAGAGCTGAAACTGATTAATCGATAATCGATTATTGAATTAATCGGCAACTAATTTGATAATCGATTAATCAACAGTGATTAACCGTTTCCTTGTTTGGTCCGTCCTGCAGTCAAATGTGTTGAATGTATGTTCAATGTTTGCAATATCAATAACGTTCTGGGTTAACGATCCTTCCCATTTTGCACAGTAGCTCAGTCGTGGGTTTGCCCAGGGTCACCGACAGATGTCTCGTCTCCCTTCTTCATCCCCTTTTCTAATTTTGCATAATGCTGAAAATAGTACAAGAAGAAAAATAAATAATCCTTCAGATTTCAGAGAAAAAATACACGATTAACCGACTAATCGTCAGTCAAAATGGCCGATTAATCGTTTATCAAAATAATCGTTAGTTGCAGCTCTAATTTCAAGTTGACCAGATTCATCCCTTGTCATTTTTGCTCGCTGTGAATATTTGGGGTATTTCTGACACAAAAAAAATCCACAGATTTCATCGTTTGAATAATCTGCAACTAGCTTAAACTTGAAATAATTGTTAGTTGCAGCCCTAATTGTAAATGATGTATCCTTCATGAATGATAGCTCTGGATTGTGTGGACAAAAAACAATGTGAATGTTTATGTATTATTGTTTTAGGATCCGACGCAAGTGCAAGAGCCAGAACGAATGAATCGTCCACGCATCGCACATCGCTAGGCATAGTGATGTGCGATGCGTGGACGATGCATTGGTTCTGGCTCGCCAAGACAATTTCAGGGCTAAAGCAGGTAAAGCCGGCACTCCTTCAGTGCTGCAGCAGGTCTGTTATCCCATTCATTTGAACACAGTTGGTTTGTTCATACTGTGTATGTGTATGTATGTGTGTGTGTGTGTGTGTCAGAGATGCACACGAGTCCCGAACTCACGAGTCGAGTCCCTGAGTCTTTAGGGGTCGAGTCCAAGTCTTTAGGGGTCGAGTCCAAGTCGAATCCGAGTCTTTAGGAGTCGAGTCAGAGTCCGAGTCGAGTCCAAGTCTTTAGAGGTCGAGTCCGAGTTGAGTCCGAGTCTTTAGGGGTCGAGTCCGAGTCGAGTCCGAGTCGAGTTCAAGTCTTTAGGGGTCGAGTGCAAGTCCGAGTCTTTAGAGGTCGAGCCCGAGACGAGTCCGATTTTTTTTAAGTCATTGACCTAGATTCCCGAGTCGAGTCCGAGTCTTAAGGGCGCAGGTCCGAGTCGAGTCTCGAGTCCCGTTTTTGGTGACTCGAGCGACTCACGAGTCAAGTCTTTTGTCTAGAGTCTGCATCTCTGTGTGTGTGTGTCCATATATATCATGTGTATATAGTATACTCCTCAACTCTTCCTCACTCCGTCAGCCTATAAATGAATGTAGAGAATGAGCCACACAGCACAAACTAGAATGTATTACTGCTTCCTGGACATACCAGCAGCAGCTCCACTCACCACTCTGTTAGACAACAGAGTGTGCACCAAGTCTATTAAAGAAAACAAAATGGAAACATTTAGTGCTGGGATTCTCAAACTAGCCAGAAAGTTTTCTTGTTAATGTTGACATTTATTTACCTCACAACTCTTCATGGCTGACTGCTCCCCCTAATGAATGAAATGGTTATTTTTACTTTGGAACTTGGGAAACAGTCATGGTTTCATTTTTGTTGTTATGCCGACGATCCGTTTGTGAGTTTTCAGACAATGTGGTGTTAAATGTATGTGCGTGTGTGGGAGACTGCATGTGTGCAAAGATGGCAAGTAACAAAGTAGAAATACTTAGGTACTGTACTTAAGTAGAATTTTCAAGTATCTTTACTTTTAGAAGTATTTTTTCTGCCAGTACTTTTTTATTCTAAGTAGATCTTAAAATATCAGTACTTCTACTCCGTACTTTTACCAAAACATGGTCGTCACTTGTTTTGTTTTAGTTTTTTTTAACAACATGGTAGGACTACATGTATAGTGTGAATGAGTCAGTAGGGGGCGGTACTCGGTAACGCACTGAGTACAGTAGCAGTTAATACATTTTTTTCATTTAGTCTGAGAAATGTACTCAAAAATACTTTTTGAGTACATTTCTCAGCCTGTAGTTTTTACTCTACTTGAGTAGATATCTGGATCAGTACTTTGTAGTCTTACTCGGGTTGTTTTTTTACAAACGTATTTTACTCTTACTCAAGTAAGTAATCCCGGTACTTTTGCCATCTCTGCATGTGTGTGGGTGTGCGTGTCTGTTGTTGCGTGTGTCTGTGCTATATTTCTGCAATGACACCAACGTCGTGAAAAAAATATTCTAAATAAAAAAAGATTTTAAGTACTGCAATAAATACATGTGGGGCATTCTGTAAGGATGCTGATGTGAATTGCACCGGCATAAACAAAAAGAATATTTATGAATAACATATTTGATGGTCATATGAAATAATAGGTGTCGCGAGGGCCTGCGACACGGCGAGTCGGCAGACCTGAGGTCATACTGGGCATTTTCCCTGTGGGCCGGTGGAGGCCCACGATGTCAACCGCCGGCCCACAAGGTCTAGAACATAATGGTGTATTTTTTTGTTTTTCAAATATTTGTATTGATCCACATCAACAACCGCACTCAACGTCGTCATTATGTCATAGCTTCTCTTTTTTTGTGTAAACATAAAATCAACGCTGACCTCATGCTGCCAGTTGCATGCTGGGAACTCCACCCGCCTAATACGATTGGATAAGAAGCACATGACGTCATGTGCTCTGTCTCTGTCTCTCTCTCTCTCCCCCTCTCTCTCTCCCCTCTCTCTCTCTCTCTCTCTCTCTCCCCATCTCTCTCTCTCTCTTTCTCGCAGGCTATCCCTCTCTCTCTCTCTCTCTCTCTCTCTCTCTCTCCCACTCTCTCTCTCTCTCTCTCCCCCTCTCTCTCTCTCTCTCTCTCTCTCTCTCCCTCTCTCTCTCTCTCTCTCTCTCGCAGACTATCTCTCTCTCTCTCCCCCTCCCTCTCTGTCTCTCTCTCTTCCAGCCGGTTGCAGGATCCTGGGACAGACCTGACTTTGAAAGTAACAACAAGGATCGTCCTATGAAACTACATTCCTCACTTTAAATAAGAATACTGTCAAGTTTCTGGCTAGACTTGCTGTCTATGGAGATTTAGTAGAACACCCTCTATGGATAACAGCACTCAGTTGATTAGGCTGGAAATGTGTATTCCTTTTTTATTTTTTCATGTATTATATTTATTTATTATCCAGTATTGCCATTATTCTAAGGGATGTTCATTTTGAATGCAACGTTAATGGGGTCAGAAAATATTAGGGGGATGGATTGCTCTAAAGTGGGCCACTGCATAATGTGGGACACCTAAGTTGCAATATTTATATTGCAAACTTTAGATAGTTAACATTTCAGGTAAAAAACTCGAAACACTCAAGGCCCCCTGCATACTTCACGGTGGGGTGGGGAGCAGACCGCCGTAAAGGTGATCACGTGACCGCCGTCGCGGCGGTTTGGGTAGAAAGTGGTCATAGTCCAGATCACCGCGGTGCCCCGCCTCCCTCTGCCCCCCCGGCGGCTCCACCTACTCTCTGAAACCTCCAAAAACAGTGCTCGCGGTACACTCTGG
>OMKY01221505.1:0-13863 GCA_900302395.1 Bregmaceros cantori
ATCATATATACCCAATTATCTATATTATACATACTACACACACACACACACACACACACACACACATATATATACATATATATATATATATATATATATATATATATATATATATATATATATATATATATATATACATACACACACACATATATTTGTGGTTGCTTTACAATATTTGACTAATGTGCATTCGTTTTGAAATCCAGTTCATTGTGACGTCACACTAGCTTTCTGGTACAAGAAATAGTACAACTCAGTATTCACGTGAAAACTTGATATATATTGGATCTATTTGCATGGCATACAATGTGAAAATAGTACACGTATGTACATGCACATTTGTGCGTAACACACACAATCACACAAGATACACAGTGTATGTCTGCACGTTGCTGTCCTCCCAAAATGAAACCCCCCATGGAGCATGCAGGAATGTCTGCGTGTTACACGCCTATGAAAAAGATTTGAACGTCTTTGCAAGAAAAATGAGGCTCCTCGGTTCTGCTGGAAGCGTCGACTACTCGTAGCCGCTGCGTAGCTGCCGCATAGCTCCTAGTCGCCCTGAGCAGCCGATCCGAGGCCGGGGGGAGGGAGGAGGGTCCGACACCTGAAATGCATAAGGCAGGGCTCCGATGCGCACACAGCCAAACACCCTCACACTGCCTGACATAACTACTAGACAGACACAGTGTCGGTGGTGAGGCGGGGCTAGTCAGCAAACTTTTTCATTTTCCTTGACTTATCGAAAATTGCAGTTTGCACCTAATATGTGTATTAATTTCATCCATTTTAGCGCCAAACATGGCTATTACAAATTGTTGGGAGATTATTTTTATGTACTTCATTTATATCTTGTCTATATTGGATGAGTGCCAATATGGTTTTGCAGAATTGATTATTCAGCATTTTGAGTTGTGCACATGAATACCGCACTATAGAGAGCTAGTTCACAAGAGAACGTAGTAAAACAAAAGAGACCAGCGCCACAAATAAACAGGGTAGAAAGACAGTTTGAAAGAAACAGGGTAGAGAGAAGGGTGGAGGAAAACACTCAATCAGAATCCATGTCTCATGTAGATGTATGCAATATGATGAATTAAAATGAATCTTGAGAGAGAGAGAGAGAGAGAGAGAGAGAGAGAGAGAGAGAGGTGTGTGTATGTGTGTGTGTGTTAGAGAGGGAGAGAGAGAGAGAGGATTGTTGGAGAGAGAGGGAGAGATGACAATGAAACAGTCAGAGAGGTAGAGAAATACATTTTCACTTTCAGAGAGGTGTAGCGAGAGTGGGAGAGAGATTGAGAGAGAGAGAGGTGGAGTGGGGGAGAGAGCAAGGTAGAGAGAGATGTAGAGAGAGAGACATCGACAAAACAAGAAGACACGAGAGAGATATAGAGGAGAGAGGGGAAGCTCATCAAAGCAGCACCCTGGATATCTCCACATCCCTTCTGGGTTTGAGCTGGGATAAGCACTGGCTAAGCTGGGTCCCTCTGGTTGGGCGGTCCAAGCCTCGGGTGTCCCCTAGAGCGTGGTGCCAGGGGCCATCTGGACCATGGGGCTGGTCGGGGTAACCACACTACAGCACTGTTCCTAGAGACGCCTTCTTAGACCGACACAGTGGCTCTCCCCAGAGAACCCAGCCACATGTGGAGAAACACAACACGACAGGCGGAGAAACACACAGCCACATGTCGAGAAACACACATCCACTTGTTACACAGCTAAGAGAAAGGACCCATATATTTTTGAACACAGCAATACATATAGCAACGATGCTGATTAGAAGATTTTCAGAACAACGGCTTCATTATAAATTGAGAAAATGGCCGGTGCCCACCTGTGCTCAGCATTCCAAGTTCAAGAAGGCCAAGTTCCTCCATCAAACGGCCATTACTTTTTTTCAGTTCCGTGGGACGGTGCCAGTCGCCTTCTTTTCCCCGTGATTATTTTCCAAGGATTAAGGGTTGTTTTTAACCCTGGAAAGGTATAGAGTCCTTTATGTATATATTTTCCTTTCTGTTTCTGTTTGATTTCAAACCAAGCTTCTAATCAACGCTCAATGGAAGAAGGAACAATCACTTACAGGACTGTTCTATCTCTACCCCTCCCTCAAACCCTGCGCACCCCCCCACCACCTCCACCATCACCCGCTTCGGCCTTCGGGAGCCAGCCGGGATTATTTTTTCAGGGTCTCACCATCCCCTCGTTTATGTTATTGGGCGGAGCTGGAGTTCCTGTATCAGGCTGACACAACTAAAATGTATGAATCCCACTTTCTCTCTCTCCCCCATTTGTGTTTGTCCAATGAAAAGCGATTGAGGGTGCCGGCTGGCTAAACTAACTATTAGAGTGAGAGAGAACATTTAGACTGGGAGCAGATGCATGCTACACTAGTCTCTCTCTCTCTCTCTCTCTCTCTCTCTCTCTCTCTCTCTCTCTCTCTCTCCACCTTTCTTCCAATATACGCGAATGTCTTTTCACAATCAGAAGAATGAATGAGGTGCTGCCCGGTGGATCAGTCTGTTAGGCAGAGCACAGGAAAGCACACAAATGTCTCAATGATGTGGTAAGTTGTAGGTTTGAATCTCCACAACGTATTTCCCGCATGTCTACTCCCCATCTTCACTCGTTTCCGCTAACCCTCTTAAAGCTGTGAAAAAATAAATAGCGAATGAGCGAGAGAGATCAATTGCATACCAGATACAGGTAAATTAGCTTGGTCTTAATCGCTTCCTATACCTCTATCAAATCAAAAGTGTCTTCATCGGCATTGTGATGAGTATAATACTATTCTCCTCTATCTCCCACATTCACTCTCTGTCTCTCTATCCTTTCTGCATCTTTCTCATCTTCTCCCTTCCATGGTTTCATCTTTCTTTCCCTCTCTCCGTCTCTCACTTTCTGCACAAACACGCAGGAGGAGAGAGCTGGCTGGAAGCTGGCTGGAGTGACGGATTTGTGGTCACGGCGGTGTAAATGTTTGTAGATTGGTTGCTTGTAGGAGATGTGAGGGGGAGCCAGGAGGAATCGGCTCACTTAAAGCATTGCTGAGAGACACAGATGATGGCAATGTGGATTGAATTATACCCTCTCCAGATGATAGAATGCACCGGCAATGAGGAGTAATAATAGGAAGCACTAAGGGATAAATTTCATTTGTGTTGAATGTATGGCACAATGGAATTTAAAGGGGTCGTTAAGGTCAGTAAAACGGTACATTACGTTGTTACAGTTGATGTGAGGATGTAGAAAGACATTTTTTCACAAAAAAAAGCAGAACTATGTCATAAGGTCCTATGGCCTGTTGGATCCTTGTGTGGACCTCCTCATTTGTTATCTGGTCTGTGTAGCGTATGCCAAGCATCTTCCGGTAGCATCTGTATTCTGTTGCCAGGATCCTTCTTTGAAGCTCAGCTGTTAAAGTCCATGACTCACAGGCATACACAAAGACCGAGAGGGCCAGCGTGCGCATCAGGTGGAGCTGAAATGGTATGGACATGTGTCCCGCTCAACGGGCCTGGCGAAGACCGTCTTGCAAGGAACGGTGAGAGGGGGACAAAGAAGGGGAAGACAACGGAAGAGGTGGGAGGATAATATACAAGAATGGACAGGCCTTTGCAGAATCCCAAAGAGCTGCAGAGGACAGAGACGGATGGAGGAGAACAATAGCTGCGTCTTCAATGTTGCCCCAACGACGACAACTTGATGTCACGGGATAGGCAAGGCAAGGCAAGGATGTCATAAGTGGGGACGTCCACTTCTGTCTAAACGTTAACCAATAATAATGATAACACAGTTGGTGCAGAAAGTCACACATACACATGTATAGTGAAAATTTTCCTCCGCATTTAACCCATCTCTGAGGAGCGGTGGGCAGCCGTGGTGCAGCGCCTGGGGGCCAACTCCAGATTTTGAGCCAGTGCCTTGGCCTGGGGCACTGACTGGGGCAGGTTAACTAGATCATGTTTTGGTGGTGGGGGAAACCCACGCAGACTCGAGGAGAACATGAAAACTCCATAAAGAATGGCTGGGTGGGCTGGGACCATCAACGGCAAACAAAGCGTGAACGATTCACTGGTTCTGGCTTGCCAGGCTATGTCTAAATATGAATCAGAAACCACAGGGGGGCAGGCTGCACAAGGTCAGCACAGTGACAAGGTCAGCACAGTGACAAAATTATGTTTCAAACGTTCCGTTCTGAACGGTTCAGCCAGGCCTATCTTTAACGTTTTCGTTCTCGGAATCGTTCCGCCACCAAAATATCGGTCCTGAACCGATATTTTCGGGAACACAAAAATTTTGTTCGTTCTTAAAGTTCCTAATTTTGTGAAATATTATGTTTTTTTTATAAAGTTGATACAAAATATATTTGGTGGACTTTCAAACTTCAGTACAACTGTATTAATGTGATAACCGCGTTCAAAACGCCATTACATTCGCTTCCTCATGTGTCCACAAGATGGAGCCCCAGATGCGGGGATATAGAGAACGGAAAAAAACGTTTTATTCCGGTTTTGTGGATTTCATAATGTTCCGTTTCTGTTCCGGAATAGTTGAAGAAATCTTTTTTCGTTTCCGTTTCCGCTCCTCGTAAAATTCAGTAAATTTCCGTTCGTTTTCGGTTTCTGTTTTCGTTCCTTGAACCGGTTCGGAGCCCTGGTGACAAGGCACTAGGGTGAGAGGGGGTCTGAGCATGCATTGATTTCACCCTGAGGTGCAGGACAGCCCACGACTTACTCATACGTGATTGGCATCAAAGAGAACAGAAGCACCTCGCTCTCGCTACCACAGCACCCCACCGAGTACACGCACAGCAGGAGTCTTGCCGCATTCAATAATGTCAGCGAGTTCTACAAGGCAAGTTCATCTAAAATTCACTAAAGTTCACTCAAACGTATTCAATTAGAACCGCATTTGAGACAAACTTCTCAAGTATATTTCTAAAAAAAAAGTGTCAATTAATAAAACCCCTTAAAACACATTTCTCTGTCTTGGATTCCTTTTTAGATGAAGATCAAATGGTTTGCAGCAGATCAACTGAAAATGTAGTTGCCCTGATTTAAATAATGCCTGAAAACGAATAGCACTTCACTTTTGGATTACTTAAAGAAGCATATCCAATGTCTTTGTGCTGGATTTCTATCTGTCTATTCATTAATTTATTGCTATACATTACATGGAAGTTTGTGGGTTTTTTTTGTGTGTTGCTCGGGTTCTTATTCCTGTATTGAATTGTTTCATCCTTTGTAGGGCCAGAATTAATTTTCTGAAAAATCAAAATCGCCCAAATCGGTCATCCTTGGTCCACTCTAGAGATCCACGGATGATCGATGTTTTCATCTGCAATCGCTGCAAAAAATAGCTATCCACCTACCATCCAACACAAACGTTTCAAAACCGAAGCCGCCCGCCATTTTTTTAAGATTATGTCATTGCTACACCAGCAATTTGCCCACATTTTTAAACGTTTTGATTTGTCCAGCGGGCATATTTTCAGCCATGTGTTTGAAATCCACCTGTGTTTGGAGCCGGAGCCGGGAATCAAACCTTTCCGTCTTCAATCATCCAGTTGTTGGAACGGCCGCTTTCCCAACTGAGCTATAGCCAGCCCCCTTTATCTCTAGTCTTGCGAGCCAAATCCACACACCGCACATTGCTAGACGCTTGCATTGGGTCTGGTATCTGGTGAAACCAGGGTCGGAAAAGTCACAGTGCAGTAGTTGGGACAAGTAGCGTGGAGGTGTGACAACCAAACTCCGCCCACGTCTCACGTAGCCCATACAAACTCCGCCCACGTCTTGCGTAGCCCGTACAAACTTCACCCCATCGTCCGCGCGATTGAGTCCATAGCGACGGCGAGCCTGATTTTCCCCAGACCCAATGCAAGCGTCTAGCGATGTGCGATGCGTCGACGATGCGTTGGATCTGGCTCGCCAGGCTACTTTATCTCATCATCGACAAATTAACAATTCATTAATTTGTTTCATTCGAGAATAACAGGGTTAGACACAGCACTGAACACATTTCAAGATCGTCAGCGTGACTGTGTACTGTGTATTTTTGCATGTTTTTGCATGTGTGTTTGTTTGTACACTCGGTGTGTTTGTGTGTACTCTGTCAGTGTGTGCTGACTTTTTGCATGCGTGCTGTGTATGTTTGCGTGTGTACTGTGTTTGTGTGTATGTGTGTGTAGCCTAGTTTATGGGTGGGAATTATAATCCAAGCTCTAAGCCTGCACCTTCTGTTCATGTTCACTGGTCCGGGGCGAAATGTGCTCTGACACATTACTCTACTTCAATACAATGTGCATGTCACACGGCTGATCCCATTAAATGCATCCAAGTGAGCCACTGGGCCGTATTAGATCGCGCTACACGCCAACGTTGGGATGAATTAGATCACGTTACAGACAGACACCAGGCCGTCATTAGGTCGCTTCGCATAAAGCAAACAACACGATCATTGCATTAGATCAAATCCACATGGAAAGATGCTTTCACTGCCGATACAAGGGAGGGCTTTCCTTCCCTGGACCCAGATGGATTAAAATTGAAAACAAATTAAGTACTTATTTTACATTTTATCCTTCCACCATTAAATGTATGTAGATTTGTATTAATATTAATTTTATTTATTTCATTGCGCAAAAACTGCAAAAAAAGAATTTGCAGTGAATAACATTTTCGAGGTCGGTAGCAACTGAATTACTATAAACACAGACTGAATAATCAGAACAGCCCTTCCACAGGTTGTGCTTTTGTTTCAAATTTAATATTTTTTAACTGGTCTACACATAAACCAATGATGCAAATTAGCCAACTTTTGGAAGATCATAATACGAATCCGAATGTTTTATTTATCTCAAATTACAGAAATTATGTACATATATGTACTTACGTGCGCATGAGCCCACCTCTTCTCCTTGGCTTTCCCCAATTTTGTTTCATTTCCTCGGTTACTCAAGTACCTTGGATTTTATGAAAGGCACTGAATAAATGTAAGTTCCAAAGATCCAAATATCTAAGAAAACACAAAAAGTACAGGCTCTAGAATATACTCAATAGTATTCTTGAAATTAAAAAGTATTTTTAAAAGGGAAAAACTACTAAATGATAAAAAAAAATATATTGTATATTTATATATATTCTTAGCATGTCGTCTTAGTGTAAAGATACAAAATTTATAAAAAGTCACATGTCTGTAGTGGGATGGGAAGATAGCATCCCTAGAATGGGCAAATTGCAGGCTGAGTGACACCATGCAAGTGGCCGATGACAGAGAGAGATGGAGAGAGATGGTTGCTAAGTCATCAGTGGTCAACGTTCAGCCAGCCTATGGGATAGATGATGATGAGAAACATGAAAAAGAGGTGAAAGACCAAAAGGGAGCCAATCAGAGTGGCTAAGAGAGAGGGGCGCGAAGGGGGCACTAGAGAGGGATCGAAAGCAATAGTTATAAACATGGAAATCCCAGTGATGGAATCAGCCTTGAATATGCACTTATCCATGATAACCATGGCTTGCATGGTGATCGATTTTAAATGGTCATACCAAACAATTATTGGCCACACAGAACTGCAGCAGCAGTTATGAGCCCCCAGCCACAGAACGCTGCTTCCACTGCACGCCGGTGGTCATACGCGTAGCCGCAAATTTGACTAGCAGGCGGAGGTAACGTACCACTCTGGCTTGTACAGCACGCTCTGTGTGTCTGTGTGTGTCGATGCTGAAGTGTTTTGTGCAAGGAAAATGCACCACTGGTGTCCCGGCACAATCACAGCTCATGGATTTGTGCAGATACATCAGAATAGCTTCTCTTGGCTGAATAGTTGTTTCATTGCTTTCATTATTATTTATCAAAAGTAAGATTAAATTCAGTGTTGAGTGCTCAAGAACAAAATATTCATTGTGGCACTTTAGTGGGAAATGAAATTCAAAGTCTCTTGTATTCAGTTTTGTTTTTATTTTTTTTACTCAAATCAAGAACAGAGGATCACTGAATATACTGAAAATCACTGTAATAAGTGTATTTCAATGTATTATTTATTCCTTACAGAGTTTTACTGAATAGTTTTTTTTAAAGAAGTGCAATAAAATTCAGTTGTTTATCGCTGTTCCATAGTTGTGATTAATAATCATGATTTCAATTATTATCCAAATAATCATTATTATTTGGATTATCACGACTTTTTTTTTCTATAATTGTGAACCCCTATGAATGAATAAGACTGTATACTAAAATGTACATACAGAACATGAGGAGTCCCAGCTCGGGTGTGTTGTGTTCTGTGACTAATTTGTGGTTGGAGACTGTTTGATGTCCTTGGGATGAGGGAGGACTCCTCTCCATGCTATCAGACCCCCGGCCCGGGCTGCAGACACGCTGGACCTGGGGGCCAGGATGCTCAGCAGTCTTTGTAGGCGCAACTCTTTGAACGTTTGGAGCTTTTAATTACCCTGGAGGGTTTGTGGGGTTTTCACACATGCATCCACATACACTTAGACACACACACACACACATTGGGAAATACACCCACTTTTATGTGTTATACTTCACGCATCTCCTGTACACACACACGTTATTCTGTGCTATACTATACACACATATATACACACACGAATACAAA
Source organism: Bregmaceros cantori (assembly GCA_900302395.1). Lineage (NCBI taxonomy): Eukaryota > Metazoa > Chordata > Actinopteri > Gadiformes > Bregmacerotidae > Bregmaceros > Bregmaceros cantori. Next base: position 8,624 of record OMKY01221505.1, read on the forward strand.
CACAGACACATGCGCAGATCCATGTTCTCCATACTGCATCTGCTATACTCATGCACATACATACACATATTTACTAGAGATGTGAACATTGCGGCTGAAACTGCAGACTGTGGATTTGGCAGATGAGATGCCGAAAAATCATATTTAAATTAAATTTGGGTGGGTTGTGGTTAAAGCACCAAAAAAATGACATAATAACAGGCGGGTTTGGTTTTGACAATCAGCAAAGCATGCATGTGCAAATGGAATAATGAAACCCCCCATGGAACTTGCACGAGTGTCTGTGTGTTACACACCTATGAAATCGGATAAATGACAAATGGATAAAACATGTCATCCCTGTATCTCCAGTACTTACACCAGCATGCATGAGAAAAACATGAGAGTCTGGGATTGGCTCTGTGACGCAGTAGGTAAGACCCCTGCTCGTATCCAGCACCCATACATAGTGTAGTGTTCACAGCACACAGCAAAGTACAGCGCCGTGAGATCGCTTCCCCTCACTGTCATATACTGCAGGTCCGCTCGTCCACGGTCTCTCGCTCCCCGTTCACACAAACGGTGTTAATAAAAAGTTTAAAAATGGCGCTTTCAAATATATATATATATGAGTTTATTCCTTCTCAAACACAATTTTATTGTCATTATACAGTGAATGCATTTGCTGCATGACCCAATGCAGTGGGCTGCTGTCACTAGATATATTGCGGGGTTCGAGGACAAACTTGTTTTGGTTATAGCTGTCCACCTACCATCCAATTGTTTTGGAAACCCACAGGGACACGGAGAGAACACTAACTCCACATGTAAAATGTTCCCTTTTTCCTGTGCCCCAACTGGACATTGAAGTAGGACGTTCTAGCTAGCTGTGACCATTGTGCACAAAAACTGTGGCTCTGTTCCACATGCACGCATGCACATCATTCATTCTTTGCGATGGTTAATCGATGGTGAATCTCGGCCTGCTTCACAATCATAGAGCTGAATTAGGCCTGACAGCCCCCTTGCAAGCCATGGCCTTGTTTGGACCGGGGCCAAAAAACTGGGCCAATATTTGTTTCTTGCGGCAGACCTTATACATGTAGAGCTATGTCCATGGGTTTGTTGGTTAATTCTTCCCAGCGTTCCTCACTTCATTTGTCAAATGAATTCAATTCACAGTAGATGGTGAAGTTGCTAACGTCCCCCCCTTTCTCCCTTTAAGATTGCAACGCAGACTCCAACGGTGGATTTCAATTGCGAGCGACCAGCGACAGTGACCAGCGGCCGGCGACAACGCAGCATGCTGTTTCCATTGCCAGACATGTTCCTGCCTCTCGCTGCCTTCGTATTCACGCGAGACCGCAGTTGACGCAATAGTTGCAACGTTCCCACAGAGCATCTTTTTCTAAGGACCCGATTATACTATACTGTTTGAAATGAATCAATATGTTGCATGCATATGTTTGTGTGTGTGTGTGCAAGCGCGTGTATGTGCGCACGCGTGTGTGCATCGATACAAAGGAGATACGTTCATGTGCTCGGCGAGGTCCGTGCGTAATCTCCGTTTCCCTGTCTCTCTGTCTCTGTCTCTCTCTCCATGTCGCCCTGATTCCCTGTGTGTGTGGTGTGTGTCCAGATATAGATGCGTGATGCGCAATGATTCATGCTATACCATAGTTAGACAAGTTAGTGATAGGTTCTGTAATAGGAGCTGTTGTATACAACAGCTCCTATTCCGGTTGGCGACGGCTGCATATGCCCACGCAGTTCTAACGCACTGACACACACGCACACACAAACAGACTTTGTGCTGTTGGTGCACTTTGTGTTTAATGTGATCAAATGTTTAATGTGATCAAAGATCATATTATAGCCAGATTGACATTTTAGATCTGGCTCCTGTCCACTGTTCCTGATGAACGCTGCTAATTTATGGAGGACAATGATTTTAAGGTTGTTTTGTCTGTCAGACTGAAGTGAACTTTGAAGGCTGACAGAAAATCTTCTATTGCATGTTGCAATTATTTGTCATATATCACCGTGACAAAATGAATCCCCTCTTTAGAATCTAGAAATAAATCGCAAGGTTCAGTCATGTTTAGCTCTTCCCTTACAGGCACTTAAGTTTCCTATTTATGAATAGTGAGAATTCGGAACCACGAGACGCGGCCAATCTAGTCAGTCGGGCTTCCCAAACCCTGACCCAGTTCTCATTCAAAGGGCAGCTGACAAAACAGGATATCCAATTACTCCTCATTCACCATCTGAAAAAAAAAAAAAAACGGACACAAAAAGAAGGCCCGGTTTGCTTCTTCTCGCAGTCGTCTTTCTACAACAATATGGTTGGTGGGAGGCCGCTAAAACCTTCAGCACCAGCTCTGCAACCAAGAGCAACAAAGCATCTTTCAAGTTTAACTCTGCGAGGGGGCAGATAGCCAGCTCCAGCAGCACCATAGCAACAACTGTTGAAAACAGTGTGTGAGAATCATGGCTATACCTGGTACTCCGTTCTGCTCGGCAGGCGACACATCCAGATAGTCGGGACTCATTCAAGAGAAAATTGTTCCCCTTGCTACTCCACAAGGAATTTCTTTTTAACAGATAACAGGAACAAAGCATGTATTATAGAAATATGGCACAAGCGCCATATTTCATCAAGGAGGGGGCGGGGAGGGGGGTTGCAAACCTGCAGCATACCTATATCCCGGAAACGTGTTTACGAACTGCAAGCCTATATCCATAACCACGCCCCGGGCAACTTGCACTTCCGCATATGACGCAGTCGTGTCGCCAAAGATTCGACCGCTGCAATTTTCCGTCTCCGAACTTGCATTGTAACATCTAATCCCACATACATACCCAGTGCTATATATAAATCCCTGTATTCGTACTGAGTAAAGTATACTCAATAAATGCTTATCTAGTTCTCGTACAAAAGAAAGAATTGGAAATAAGATTTACACAATGACCAATACTCAACATCCTTGTTCATAATATTTTGCTAGAGATTGTGACGCAAATTATTCAAAATTTTCACACGAATAATTGAAACACAAAAACTTCTCAAGGTGGAATTTCTTAAAATTATATTCGCCTCTCAGGCACTTCAGCTGCGATGGCACCATTCATTACACTGTCCCCCTCCCACAGGGAGCCGAATGTCGCGCTTCCCGTCCATGGACACCACCATCTGAGCGAGCGGCCAATCCCACTTCTGACAACGATGTAATGGTTGGAGCAGCTCCACTCGGAGGAGCAGGCAAGTGTAACCGGGGAAGACACGTCTGGATGACAGTCGACAAGAGGCCAGCCTGGCTACTTGCCAATCACCATCCAGATCGTACTCATACCCCTCCGCAAGCGACAGCTCAGTCACTCATGGTTTCAATCCCAGCATGCCCCGCGGCACCTCAGCCGCTGCGGCACCATTCATTACAATACCTTTAGCAGACGGAACGACTGCATAGGCCTTCTTTCCCTTTTGGAATTAATCAAGTACTCTTATTCCTCCTGTTTGATTTGAATGTATCAACATCTCATGTGATGAACACGAAAATAATGTGTTTAGACGTGGCAAATTGCTCCAGTCATATTTGCAGAAGGTGTACATTGTAGAACTGTTGGAGACAGGATATTTTATTATTTATGAACACCCAGCAGCGGAAGAGATGGCACGTAAAAGGTGGAGATTTGCACAGCTGGACACTGCTTCATATTGCTATCAAAGGCAGCAAAAGCATTCAATATGTCACACAGAACTACCATGTTATGAACCATCTCTGCCCTCGGCCTACCATTCAGAAATGTGAAGGGCTGGCGGGGACTTTGATTGCGAAGCTGTTAAAGACGCTGCACCTAAAGACTGCCATTCATAGTGTCTGTAGTGCCGTGAGTTCTACTCCCCTGCTGGCTTTCTGCGATGTCTAGCCCCGATCTCTTCTGCCCCGTTTCTGACTAATCCTGTCAATAAAAATGGAAAAATGGAACTCACGCCGGAAAAAGATAACTTAAAAAAAAGTGATGAGCTTAGCATAAAGACATAAACCCAAGCCTACACCTAACTCTAACCCTAAGCAAACCATAATTGAACCCTAAATTAAAACATAACCCCAGTGTGCTGCAGTAGCTCAGTCCGTTAAGACTACAAATCACTGCACTGCAAAGCACATAAGTGCAGAGAGTCGTGATTTTGCCTCCCCTCACCGACAGCATTCATGTCCCCCCCCACGCTTCAGATGAAACTACGTCAGTGGAACACAAAACCTTCCCAGAAGACCAAAAAAGTAACACAAGCAATCACTTTCCCTAGTAATGCATTTATTCATTTCAGTGTAATTCACTACTTACCTAATTACTTTTTTGAAGAATTATTTGGCAATTGGAATTAATTACTCTTTGGTTGACCAGAAGTAGGGTGGAGCAGACTGATGGCAACAGCAGCAAACATATGTGACTGAAACATAACCTCCTTGGTAGAGGTAATAACACTCTTAGCTCCCTCCAATTGGGTCTGCCAATAATGCAATCACTGGTGACATCATCTCTTTTTTCCCTATTATATATTTGATGCCATGATATGTGGGTGTGAGTGCCTGTGTGATCCTACCTAACCATATGGCTCTGCTCTATGCCTATTCATTGGATGTGTGTGTGTGTGTGTGTGTGTGTCTGTGTGTGAAGGTGCCCGGGATTTGTGCAAGCTATTCATTTTGTTGACAACAGCTCCTCTACAGGTCATTTGCAATACTGCATGTGTCATGCACTCAGTTGCAGCAGGAATCGCTCTCCCTCCTCCTCTCGCTCTCTCTGTCTGCTCTCCCTCTCCCTTGCTCTATCCTTCTTGCTCTCTCTCCCATTTTCTTGCTGCCGGAATATCTCTCTCTGTCTCTCTCTCTGTGTCTGATTGCTCTCTCTCTCTCTCCCTCGCTCTCTCCCTCTATCTTTCTTGCTCTTTCTCTTTAATTTCTCTCCCAATTCCCGCCCCCCTCCCCTCTCTCTCTCTCTCGCTCTCTCTCTCTCTCTGTCTGATCTATCTCCACTATGCTCTCTCTCTTATTTGCTTGCTGCCGGAATCTCTCTTTTCGTCTCTCTACGTCTGGTGTCTCTATCTCCCATTATCCTCTCTCTCTCTCTCTCTCTCTCTCTCTCTCTCTCTCTCTGTGACTGGTCTCTCTGTCTCTCAGTAGCTCTCTCTGTCTGCTCTCTCTCTCTCTTTCTCTCTCTGTCTGATCTCTCTCTCTCCCCCTCGCTCTATCCCT
>OMKY01221508.1:0-11377 GCA_900302395.1 Bregmaceros cantori
GCATGACCGTTATTGTGAAATAATGTATGGGTCACACATAGTCAGTCATGTCTAAATTCAACACCACATTATCCAGAACAACCAATCTGTTGATTAACATACAAACACCACCCACCTCTGTGGGGTATAGCAACACATAAATGCACAATTAAAATACAGGTAGCTGAACTCCTATGTTAGTTTAAAGTATACAGTCCAAAACGTGAGCCTAAAATCAATGTGATGTGATTGCGTTCTATTAGGTCACAGGGGGTGATCGGTCCTCCCCAGTTGCAAGCACATATTTCCAATAACTCTAAATAAATCACATTTATTTTAACAAAGGTGATCAGGTTCAACTTCAGGGTACAGGCGTCATGGCATCAAGGATTATTTATTACCATTAACACACCGAATGTGGAACAAATCCATCCGTCCGTTCAAAAGTAATCACGTTAACACGAAGGATCGTGGCACAGCGGCGGACACGGCGACGCCGCACACACCATTGCATCCCCTACGCTCTGCGTTTCGGGGATATAATTAGCCTACCTTGGTAGACCTCGGGGCCAACACATCACCATGCGGAGGATTCGATTAGATTATATTAGTTTTATTCACCCCTGTGGGGAAATTCATATTCACTGGCTGTACTCAAACAATAAAACAACAATGCATATCACAGACGACAGTAACAACAAAGTAGAGCACAGGGGGACATGGTGTGGGGGAAAGGGCGGGTAACGATATCTAGCCTGGCGAGCCAGTACCAATGAATTGCCCACGCACGCAATTAGAACGATCATTGGGTCTGGTAAACCAGGGTCGAAAAGTGTGTAAAAAAAAAACGTAATCAAATTGTGTTATCCAGCGCAGTTGGTGGGGCAAGCCGCGTCGCCCATACCAAACTCAGCCCACGCTTAAATTCGAATAATTCGATTGGTCAGCATGTAGATGGGCGACGTCTTGTCTGATTTGCCCAGACAAAATGTACCATCTAGCGGCATGCGATGCGTGGACGATTCTTTGGTTCTGGCTGGCCAGGCTAAACGATATCAGCAGGGGTTAGCCGGTAGTCACATATCAACACAATTGTGATAATAAAGAAAAGAAAGTGATACAGGAGCGGGTGGTAGTAGACAGGGTTGGGAAGTAATGGATAACATAACACATAATCAGATTACATAATAAAGTAACAACAAAGTGACTGTAGTCCGTTACACCTACATTTTTAAAAAAGGAATTTGGATTACAGTTACATTGGGGGTAACGGGATTACATAAAGTAGTTGAATTGATTATTTTTGATTTCAAAGTAGTCCAAAAGTAATCCAAAGTAATCCGTTATGTTACTTTTAAAATTGGGTAACAGGATTACCTTACTGATTACAAGTTTTAATGAGTAACTTGTAACTGTAACAGATTACTTGTAAAAAGTAACCTTCCCAACCCTGGTAGTAGGTACCATTCTCAGTAGGTAGTCAGGTGCCAGATATGGTATGTAGGACTACAACGCTAGCACACTACAAGGCTACAGCAAGTATAGACGAGTTTGGCGGGTAGTTCCGGGTAGTTCGGGTAGAATTTTAGGCTGAATATACGTTATATATATACAATATCCCTTAAGCAGTCGGCGACGATTGTATACTTCTAGTTTCATTTTTTTTTGTTTAATCAAGTATGGTTCTGATGTGTGTGTTAATTATTCCAGAGTCACGTAGCATCCTGCTGCCGGTGGTGCTGCACCACATACACCTCCACCTGCGCCAGCAGAGGGAGCTGCTCATCTGCTCAGGCATCCTAGCCAGCATATTCTCCATCATCAAGACAAGCTCAATGGTACGAACGACAGCACGTGGAAGATGAGATGAAAACTATGAGGTCAAAGGACGATGATGAATGTGAGGTTATTGATATTGATGCGTTGATATTAAGGTAAAATCTTTTTTATTAGGGGACCACATGTTCCCAACAATTTTCAAGCACAGAAACAGATACACACCTCGAAAGGTAACATGAGGAATAAATGAGGACCGGTAATTTTTTTTTTCTTCAATTTTTTTTTACAAAAGGAAAGAAAAAAAAAACACAACTACATAAAAAAAGACATGGCAAAACATTATTTATTTCCAACATAAAACACACAAACAGTGGGGAACAGGTAGAGAAAGGAGGGTGATATTGAGAGTAGGGCTGGGACGATTTACAATATGATCGTGAAGCGATCATCCTCCAAAGTTTTTTCCAGAGCACAGGGGACTCGGAGCGCGCAATGCGAGGGGCGGGGGCGATTGCTATCATATTGTATATCGCGCTACTTTTGGCGTGACTTGTCGTATATTGCGATGTCAATATACGTCCCAGCCCTAATTGAGAGGCATCATCAGATCCAGTATGCAGATTCCTGCCCCCATCTTCTATGAAGAGTGGCCAACAGAGTTTGTGGATTGGTTGCATGCTGCCTCGAGGGAATCCAGAAAGGGGAATAGAAGGGGGCAAGAGCACCCCGTAGCTTGAATCTCAGTCTTTCCAGTTTTATGCGTTGCTATTAGACAACAATTACTCGAGTAATAGTAAATACTCATCTAAAATGAGTCATTGCACCAGAGAAATGAGGTCATACCTGCCTCGCTTTGGTGATAATATCCCTGCACAGAACAGCAGCTCAGCACGGGGGAATTTTTCGGCTGCGGAAACTCCGCCACCACGCATCGCATGCGCATTCAGCACAGGTGTTCACCACCACCAGCTTGAGCTGGAGATACAGCGAGATTCAAGGTAAAGCAACGTGTGCACCTGTGTAGGAGTCGTCGGTGCAGGAGGAGGTGGAGATGATGGTGGAGAGCCTGCTGGACGTGCTGCTGCAGACCCTGCTCACCATCATGAGCAAGGCTCAGGCCCTGGAGACCAGCCGGGGCCAGAGATGCCCTCAGTGCACCGCTGAGATCACGGTCAGTGTCACTGGGGGGACCACACCATGTGTTCTGACTACTGGTGCAGTGTTGAAATACAGTGTTGTACTCAAACGCGATTAAAGAACAATAATTCATTAACTCTTCATATTTTAAATGAACATGTACAAGACATTGAATTATGCTTGATGAAGGTATCATCGTGAATGGACTTTTTTTTAAGGTCATAGAACAGAGCTGCATTTCTTTTCAGAATGTGTTCACATCAGATTTCAGAAGCCTTCCAAGCGAAAAGAAAACAGCAATTAAGCAAAAAACACATTCCAAACTGCACCATTTCTATCCACATCTGAGAATCGAAACCACCGTTAAGACAGTTAAATATTGTCTTTTGTTCTGCTTGTACACGGTCAGTAATGTTAATAATGTTATTATAGCTCACAGCAACGTGAAAAAAAGAACTAACAAAGAGCTATAAAGTTCATTTTGGGAAACCACCTGTTCACTGTTCAAAATGATGAACTATGAACGATGAATGAACAAATAGTTTTTAAAAGGACTGAAATGAAATTCAAACTAGTTCATGTTGAAAGTCAACTTGCCCAACACTGTTTAAATGTGCAGTAGCATGAGTTGCCTGAAAATAGCATCATATATTCCCCATTAATCTGGTGTTCTACAGTCCATAACTCTCAAGCGCGCGCTGCCTCTTGACAGTTAAGATTATAACAGTTAAAACATAAAAGTTATTAAAATTTAGCCATAAGTTCTGAACAACTGACAAAATCTTCTTCTCACTTCTGGGGCATGAAGTCATGTCGTATTTTGAACTGAACTTTTGGGTGTCTGTGTTTTGTGCTTTCCAGGGAGAGTATGTGTCCTGTTTACTGTCCCTGCTGCGGCAGATGACTGAGCTGCACTTCCACCACCTGCTCAACAACTTCCACAGCAAAGAAGAACTGAAGGTGAGCTGTGCAATGTCAATTACCTGCTTTTACCTGACGATTCCTCACAGGTTTTCAAAAAAATATTTTTTGTGAAGAAACAGAAAAAAAGTGTTTTTAGTGTTTTTATTGTCACAGCGTATGGACGCGTTTACCCGCTAAATACAGGGGGCTGACATTTCGAAAATACAACTTGAAGTTATTCACTTGGTGTAGTGAGATGTTTTTTTGGACTGCATTCACTGATAAGATCAAAAATGAGTAAATGGAATGGGTTGCGCAGATTATTGAATCATGCGTTTGTGGTGCATAGATCCGCTCTAGAACATTTGGGTGTGGAAGAGAATAGTACAAGTTACCACCATTATTTTTTAATAACGCAATACGTGCATGTTCCCATTAAATTGTGTTCACATGTTCTCAAGGAGGTTGCATATGTGCCGTCACAAGGAGCATTTTGGAACTGTAAAGTAACTACAAAGTACATTTAGTTACTTTGTTAAGTAACTTTATTATTTCTCTAGGAAAAATAAAACATTAGAGCGCATTACAGTGAAACACACCTAAATCAAAATAACTTGTTTACTGTAATTTATTTACCGACATCACTGATGCGCGCACACACACACACACACACACACACACACACACACACATACAACCCTAAACAATAAAATATCATGGTAACGTTATCTGCAGTAAAAGCGAGGTGTACGTTCAACATGTCAGTGTGTGCTTGTGATCCCCTAGTTTCTTTTTAAAAAGCCATGCAGTTGCTGGTCGTATGGTGCAGCCGGTAAGACACCCACACCCAGCACATGTATATGCCTGTGACAGTTCACATGCGTGGGCAGCGTTGCAAGTTCTCCTCCCCTCCCCAACCTTTCTGCGATGTCTTCCCCCGATCTCTCTCTGTCCTACTTTTACTGTCAATAAAATGGAAATTTGAAGTATTTTCAGACAAAGTAGGATGACTCATTGTATCCTTCCCGCAAGCTGACAAAACAGTCTGCAAAGATTGCTAACTATGTTTTGGTGTGTTGGGCAATGGAGCTTTGCCGGATAAATGAAAATCACTTGCGATTATAAAAACGGAAAACAAGGGGGTTGTCGATGGTTATGTGGTTAAAGACACTGAACCTTTATACAGCCCCCCATTCACAGTAATGCCGCTGGGGTCTTGATCACAGCGTCTGTAGTTGCCGCGGGTTCTACTCCCCTTGCCAAATTTCCTGCAGTGTCTACCCCCGATCTCTTCAACCCCCTCAACTCTGACTAATCCTATCAATAAATATGGAAAAATGGCGCTTACGCCGAGGAAAAAAAAAGAGGGGAAACCAAAATGTGTGCACAGGTGACAGCCTCATTCCTGTAATTTCTGTCGGCTGTAGGCTGAACACTGATGGTTAATGTAATGTGCTCTGTCCTATGCCAGGAGTTCCTGTTGAAGATCTTCTGTGTGTTCCGGAACCTAATGAAGCTGACCATCTTTCCACGGGACTGGAGTGTCATGAGACTTCTCACAAGCCAGTACGCTAAAATTCTGACTAGTTTCCGACCTATCCATTAAAGATGAAAAAATGGCGCAGAGGCAGGAAAAAAAACCATTAACCAATTTGGGAACCTTTTATGTCCCCGAAATAACCTAATTTAAATTTACTTCTACTGTACTACTGTAAAAATATGTCTTCACGACTAAGTGTTTTCTGTAGGACGTCAGTCGATGTCCACCACGCTGAAAGGGTTAACAATTAGTACAGTAGACGGTGTCGTTGGTGGAGTGGTTATAGACACCACACCTAATGTGTCCCCATTCATGGTAATGGCGCTGGGTCTTCCGCAGTGTCCACAATGTTGCGAGTTCTCCTCCCCTCACTGACTTGTCTGTGATGCATACAACATTCCTTACGACTAATCCTATTCAATAAAGTGTCACGGACCAGAACAAACACAGTACTCAGAGAGTCTTTAATTATTCAACAAGCAAAGTCCAAAACACAACAGGCAGGGGTAACAAACCAGGCAGGCAGGTAGGACACACTGGGAGACGGAACAGGTGGTGGTATGGACTGGCAGGTTCACACCGGCACAGGGAGTAGACAGACTTGGGGAACAGGGACCAGGTGCAGTTGAGCTGACAAACTGACAAGGAACAGAGGGCTGGGCTGGCTTATATATATCAGGGTAACGGGGAACAGCTGGGAGGACAGGACTCGTGCAGATGGCAGGAGTGCAGACAGGGCAGGTGCAGAGGGAAGGCAGGTGATCATGACATAAAGATGACAAAAACAGTGGTGACGCTAGAAAAAAAAACAACTTAAAAACAACAATGAGTACAGTAAGCGAGCACTTGTAATTTGTGCCTAATGATTTGCTCCCAAAGCTGAGAGCACTTGAGCGAATGTGAACTCCTGACTGTGCTGTGATGCTGATGCACTGCAGGATGGATGTGCTAATGGACGTGCTGGCGGGGGCGGAGGGGGGGGGTGTTAACCCGTTTAGCGTGTAACGTTATCCACTAATGGTTCTTCTGTGTGTTCTTCTTGCAGTATCATCCTGGTGACCACACAGTTCCTGTCTCCCACGCTGCACAAAAACTTCTCAGAGGTCGACTTCGACTTCAAGGTGTGTGTGTGTGCATGCATGTGTGCTACGGTAAATTATTATTTTTTTTAACACTAAACTACTCAAATTAGACTTCAATACCAGACTACAATAATCAATGAAAATAAGATTGCCTCATTCATTTCCAGGACACTGACTTCAGAATAAGATAATTCGCAAATTCACAATTCTATCTCATTAAAAATAATTTAATATCAATATAAAATTGTGCGTTGCATATATTGGTAAGAGGATAACAATCAATTCAAATGAAGTTCTTTTTTGAAGCAGACCTGTAACATACGTATACTGAGGCGGAGAGATGGGAAGCAAACTCACGACAGCTGCATGCACTGTGAGACTAAACCACAGGCAGAAGAGTGTATGGGGCTGGATGGATTGGTCCAACCGACTGCACCACAGGGCCAGCCTGATAGTGGAGCGAAAAAGAATGGACATGATGTGGACTTGTCCCATGGCCTAGCATCGGGCCCTGGACTAGGGTTTGCAGACGAATGGGACCATAGTAATTACTGTGTGTTGTGCAGGTGTGGAACTCTTTCTTCAGCCTCACTGTGCTGTACATCAACCAGCCCAGCCTGCAGCTGGAGCCCCTCACCCCGGCCAAGAGGAAGAACATTCTGGACAAGTAATGAACATTGATTACTAAAGCACATTAAGGCCTGCTTTAGGCTCTAAGCGTACGGATGAAATTTGTTCTTAACGTTGTGTAATGGGGGGTTTCAACAGGTTTATTGAAACCCATGCACGCACAGACTGATGCCAAGGGGCTAAGGGCCAATCTCTCCGACACTTTTGGGTGTCGATTCAGACTGGTGTCGGCACGTGCATTAACCCTGGTGTTTCAGCAGCCTCGGCGGACGCGGAGTCAAGAGACTGGGGCTTTGCATGTTCAGATTCGTATGAGGCCTCGATTTCTTGATCTCTCTCTGGATCTAGTCAGGAAGATTGCTGCTTCTGCTGGATGCACCTGGATGCAAGGAAAATCTTGAAATGAACCAAAATATATAAGGATGGACAGATCATATAGCCAGTGTCTGTCAGGATGTGCGGTCTAGATTTGCAACTGTTTTACAGAAAACAGTACACATGTAGAACACATCGAACATGTCACATTATGACCTACAAAACATGATCTGTTTTAGTTAGTTACATAAATGCCTACATGATGTATGTGACATAAGGAATTTTTTAAATTTCAAGAACAGTTGCCTCTGTAGATATTTGTACTCTCCTGTCCAGTTTGCGTGTTGTTACTTAGTACACGCACAAGAGGACAGTGTTGCGCCTTTGGCAACTTGTGAGAAATTAAGCCTACACATTCATTTGAGTAAAAAAATATGTATATATATATTTTTTTTCTTATATATATATATATATATATATATATATATATATATATATATATATATATATATATGCTGACAGAAATCACAGCATCTTCAAAAAACAAAAATAACCAATGTATGTTGTTTTCTCTCTGCAGGTACGGTGACATGAGAGTGATGATGGCCTATGAGCTCTTTGCTATGTGGCAGAAACTCGGTGAGTTTATTTCAGTAGCATTGCTACAATGTGAGCTACATCCACTTTTTCAATATGTCCCAATTTAATTTAATACATCATAATCTTTTTGGCCCTGTTTCTGATTAATAGTGTCTAATAAAGATGAAAAACGGCCTGTACTTTGTACTATAGAAACAAATCTATGGGAACAGCCACCATCTGTTTTTGTGGACGTTGAAGAACATTCTCTGTGGTCTTGTAAACTAAAATCAACTCAACAACTCAAAATGGATGTGGTAAACCTTTTATGATAATACAAGGTGTGCACCTACCTCAGTGCCAATTTACATGAACATTTTCAGCACTGAAAGCAAACTTGATAAAAAATATGTTCTAAATAAGCTGAACAATTTTCTGATGTCCACCCTTTAAGTTATACAAACATCTTCCAAAAATATGTTCATTGCTGGACACAAAAATTATTCTCTAAAATTAAAATAATTTGAAACGTAATTTCGAATTATGTTTCAAGTAGAGAGCAACTTCTCAATAATATAATAGTATACCCAGTTTATACATAATTTGTAGAATTGACCTAGTTTGAAAATGGTAGGCAGTTAAAATGACCATTTTCATTAAAAAAAAAAAGATAAATAATCCAACCCCTGAAATGAAAATATGTCACTTTTTGTTGCAGGTGAGAACAAGCCTCACTTTATTCCCGGTATGATGGGTCCGTTCCTGGGCGTGACCCTGGTGCCCCAGACGGAGGTGAGGAACATCATGATCCCCATCTTCCACGACATGATGGACTGGGAGCAACGCAAGAACGGCAACTTTAAACAGGTCAGACCCTGTGGAGGTTTCAGCCTTTTCAATAGACCATTTTATCACATTCAACGCTTCAGCTCGACATGATGACTGCACCAGAAAAGAGTTTGATCAAAAGTCAAATTCCATGATTGCGTGCAGTGTATGCATTGACAAACCTGGCAATTTAGTTTATTGATTTGTCCATCATGATAATGAAACATGGCAGTATTAATTTAACTATTGGTAGGGTGATAGACTGTATTGTCATTGCTAACGTTAGAGTTAGCCTTAGCTAGTTGTGCCAGTAAGTCTCACAGTTTGCCGAATACGTACATTGGATCATTTCCCAAACATCACAAATCATCTTACCATTTCTCCAATGATCAGACAGGATGGCTATTATGGTGGCTCTCTTTATTCAGGATAGTTCAGCACAGTTCAACAAAGTTGGGAAAGACAGATGAATCATCAGCCCTGTTTAGATGGTACCAAAAGCGTAAATATAATCCGCGTGGTGGATCTGATTCAGAAGTGCTCATGTATACACCTCCACGGATCTGCTTCAAGTGGAACGGAATAAAAGAGCTGGTCTACGCCGATGCGCTTATTCAGTGAAAGTGTCCATGAATACGGGCAATCGGATTAAATAGAAGATCGCTCCATGGCACGCAACGCCCACACACACACACACACACACACACAAGTGAATGGCTTGGGAGATTAACACATTTGTTACCCTCGAGGATCTCGGACCAATTCCCTACCGGTCTGAGACAGAGAATTACACAAGACTTTTTAGCATACGTAAGGATCATTTGACCAATCACGGTTGAATGATCACGGCCAGCCATAGCCATGTTAGTTAGACCTCAATATGCTACAGAGATAGCAACTATCTATATGGATTTTAACAACAGCAGTATGAACCACAAGTCACTGTGTCTGTGCATTTCAGGTGGAGGCTGAGTTGATGGACAAGCTGGACAGCATGGTGTCTGATGGGAAAGGAGACGACAACCACAGAGAGCTCTTCAGTCTACTGTAAGAACCCTGTCTTCCATTACTGCACTATAGACAGTACTGTACAGAAAACGATATGGACTATATCATGCTACAACACATAAGACACAGTGATGTCAGTAACTGAGGTACTTTGATTTTAGTCTTTTTAATTCATTAGTTTAGCGAGGAGCCAAAGCCACTGGAGCTTAGGTGTCCCACGTTAGGCAGTGACCCACATTAAGGCTATCTACCCTATTACTGTACTGTAAAACATTCTGGCATAGTGTACTCCAAACACAAGTGACTATTTTCCGCTGTAGACTAACTGATATCTCCTTTTTTTTATCCACAGCACCCAGCTCTTTGGCCCCTACCCGAGGTACTATTGTCTTTGTGCTATTGACAGCTTACATAAGAATGCTTATTGCCAACAACACCAGAAGAAAAATCTAAACGCAATATTTTCTTTATCTTCTTTATTTTACAGGATGTTATGTTAGATATATTTTGTGCAGAATATTTGGTGGACACTCAAACACCAGTGCAGAGAGAATATGATTGGCACGCGAAGGGTGTTATCACGTACGGTGAAATATACTTGGTTAAGTGGTATACCTCACCACTTCACGTCCATTCAAAAGAGGAAAATACAATGGACGCTGCCAATTGATAGCATAGTAGCAGGTAAGGGTAGAAAAAATAAGTCTCGACTTCTTCCTGCTCCTTTTGAACATGTCCAGACTCTAGAATAGAATTTTGAGTTATACTCTTTACTATGCCTATCTCATTCTGATTTTGACCCCCAGCTTTGCTGGTTGGATTTGCTTTGTGTTCTTTTTATTTTTATTTTTGTATATTACGTTTCAAATGTCTCTTGTTTGACATGTTTGACATGTTCAAATAAACATTCATTCATTTGTTCGTTCATTCATTCATTCATTCATTCATATTACCGTGACTGAATAAATAATAAAATACTTTTAAACGGACAATGTTATGCAAATATCGCTCTCTGCCTGTTTTTCTGACCACCCCCATAATGTCTGCCACCGCGAATCCGTGATGTCACGTGTACTGTAACAGCCCTATTGATTGATTGGTGAAAACGATTACTATCACATGCCAATATACATTTTGATTTTGGATTTCACTCTTCAAACTTTAGCCCAGCCAGTGGCTGTGTCCGAAATCGCTCCCTATCCCCTACTCCCTACCCCCCATATATTGCACTCACTTATAGTGCACTCAACAGCAACGGCCGAGATTTCGGACACTAGAGTTGGCGGCGTCAAAATTATTATGAAATATAATTATAAAAAATATAATTATAAAATTCAACAATCATCACAAAAAGTCAAAAGTACTTAGATTTATAACTATTTGCCGTGGTCAGCCGCTATTTACTCCCGCCGCGGCATTTTTTTTAAAGTTTAGGTCATTTTTAAAACGTCTCGCAATGCATTATGGGTTATATTGCTCCGTCTAGGGTACATCCAATGCTCACTACATTTCGCTGTGCATTGTGGGATACTTTCAGTGCACTATCTAGGGTACATGGAGAATTCGGACACCCCTACAAAATAGCGTGCAACCCATA
>OMKY01221512.1:0-10021 GCA_900302395.1 Bregmaceros cantori
TCTACAGTGGATTTTATAAAATCCACATGGACCTGGAGGGTCATTTTTTTCATGTTTTTTTTTTTATTTTTATTTTGCATGTTTAATTCTAAAACTTCACCTAGAAATTCTGTGCGAAGTTTGAAAAAAAAAAAGAGCCAAAATGTGTATAGCAATGATAATTATATTTATAATTTTAATAGGTTTTATCCATGGTTATTTGACTCATGGAAAATCACCTTAAAGAGAGCTTGTTTCAGGCACCACCATCTGAGGGTTAAATACACACACACACACACACACACACACACATACACACACATACACACACACACACACACACACATACACACCTCCACTCTCAGCCTCTACAGGATGAAACAGATGTTTCTTGGCAAGGTTGACAGTCTCATTATGTTCACTCGCATAGTCTAAGAGCATGTGCATAGACTGTCTTACATTACACACAACCACACACACACACACACACACACACACACACACACACACACACATCAATACAAATGTTTGAACACACACCCAGCCACACAGAAAAAGATAAATACACATGTAGAGTCCGCTAATCACCTTCGAGAGGATTTTATTTAGCGAACTAACAGCTAGAAACACTCCAACACTTCAACAGGCTCGCCGTGATCCACAATTTATTCAGTCTTCAGGCACAGTTGATTGTTTTGACTCATTCCAGTGGTTCCTTTAGAATAGCCCGCCCGGGGGGCGGAGGGTGGGGGGGACCACAGGTCGAGCAGCGTTGCGGGTTTAAATCCCCTCTCTGGCTTTTCTCCAAGGTCTCCTCCCCCCGACTCTTCATCCCAGTTTCCGATTCAATCCTGTCACTATCTCAATAAAGAATGAAAAATAGCAATTTTTTAAAAATACATTTAAAAATTAAAAATTTTGTTTTCCCAACCCAACACCAACAAGACTATTTTTAAAATGTTTTTACTGGTTATATGGTACAACAAATCAAATTGCATAATGATAAAACTCATTAGAATTTCAAACATAGCCACAGTGTCTGTATACGAGTTTGGGGGGTACTTCCCGTGTCTGCACGTCACGTCCGGTGTCATTTAGTTCGCTGTGTTTTTGGCTATTTTTTCAACATGTCTATTCGGTGGGAGCATACACCTACAGGTTTATTTAAAAATTGTGTTGGTAACTTTGAGCTCGTGCGGATCTGTGACCCACAAATGCATGATTTAATAATCAGTGCAACTCGTTCCATTGTCTCATTCCTTTTGCAATAAATAGTAGAAGCAGCCAGCCTATTGGTCCAGAAGAACATGTGACCACTCGTGAGTAACTTTAAGTCAGAGTTTGACTGTATTTCATCAATATTTATACAAAATTATGAACGGAGCGAGTGGTGTGATGTGTAACTGGTCACAGAGCAACATCTGGTGGTCGGATTTTGAATTGCCGTGCGTTTTGTGCGTTTTGTGTGCTTGGATCTCGGTGCAGTACCAGAGTTGGCATAGGCAACAATAAGGCACCGGAAGTGACCAACAGAACAGCGGGACAAAATGACTCCCACCAGTGTTTCGGACGTAAACTTGTCTATTGCAATTGCATCCAATAATGTGTGTGCACACACGTGTGTTTGTGTGTATGTGTGTGTGTGTGTGTGCGTGAATGTGTGAATAGGTATACGTATGGTGATGTGTAGGTGTGTCTGGGACCTAAAGGAATATCTGGGAATTAAACAAATCCATCTTCCCAGTTAACCTTTGGGGGGAAACCGGCGGATGGCGCATACATATTTAATATGTCCACAGAGCGTAGAAGCCAATCATTTGTTCTGGCAGCCGTCAGCCATTCAAACTCAGCTGCGAACTCTTGGTCAACTTTATTTTATAACTTTTCATTTCCAATTTAACCACTATGATAATTATAATAAAGTAGCTAAGTAACTTTTATTATATAATTCTTTGTCCGTAACATAGTTATCCAACAGGTTATATAACCGCGAAGCAGGTTATGTTTTTGGTCGTGTTGGTTGGTTTGTCACCAAGACAACTGAAAAAGTTGTGCACGGAGCTTGATGAAATTTTGTTGTTGGAAATGAGAAACGGAAGAATTGATTACATTTTGGTGCATTTCTGTAGCCTATAAGTAACATAATCATACTTAATCGCCAATCTACTGATAGATCGCTGAGCGTTTACTGCGGTCACGTAACCAGACTTCCAGGTCGCAATGGCCGCTGGGAAATGTAGTTGGTTTGTGCTGAGCATGTTCGTCTGTGGCGTCAATCACAATCACTCTAGGAGCACTTGCATTGATAACGGTTTGCCACACATACTGCTAGCACTAAAAGTACTATTTCTTTGTACCACTAGGCCGCAGTTTTGCAATCTCTGAGTGCTTTTTTATATTTTTTTATTCCAAAACAAAATCAGATTAAAGTTACCAATCCACATGTTTAATAATCCACAAATTGAGGTAGCTAGTTAACTCTTACAAATGGTCCTTATAAGTCATGTCCTTGCATGTCCACCGCTTGCACCAAGATACATATAAGAGGTTGAACTTCACTTACAAAAAGTCAGTCTCTAGCATGTTTTCTTCTTGTGTTGAACACTAGTGTTTAACTCGTTGGTGGTGTATAAGACACAAGAGGTCGCAATATTGGGTGCTCAGACCACTTACATGTAGGTGTTCTTCACAATGGCTATTTGCTTATAATCCCTGACATATCAATGTAACAACCTTCAATAAGGTTTGGCTTTTTCTTTGTCTTCTGGAGGCCGTGGAGACTGTCGATGTTTTTAAGAAAAAGCTCAAGACACATCTCTTTGATCTAGCTTATAACTAGGATGTTACCATCATCAGTACATCAGACTACTGTATGTGTTTCCGTGTGTGTCTGTGTGTGTGTGTCCATGGTTGAGTGTGTTTGTTTGGGTTTGGAGGCTGTGGGTAACATTGTTCTGTTTGATGTTCTGTTTCTGTGAAGCACTTTGTGTTGCTCTGCATGAAAAGTGCTATACAAATAAATAAAGTTTGAGTTTGATTTGTTCTTTAAGAAAAAAAACTGGTCTTTTCTATACCCTGTCTTGACTTTCCAAATATATTTGAAAACTAAAGGTTTCAAGGTTTTTAATGGCGTCACTTATATGTTTGAATGACAAAAACTCACAGCATTACAGATGTGTCTGGAGAAGTATCAAATCGGCTCACCGACTTGTAACTGATGTGAAAATAAAATGAAAAAGCGAACCACCCTTCTCTGATCATCATCATCATCACTCCCGTAGTCTGGCTGACCGCTGAAGACTGGCTAGGCCACTCAGCCTGCAACTTGTCCACTCTTGAATGTTATCGTCCCATCGCTTTCTCTGTCTTCCTCTCCTTCTTCCACCTGGCACTGTGCCTTTAAGGATTGTTTTTAAACAGTTCTTGGGACCTAGTAGATCTTCATAAGGTCCAAAGGCTTGTTTTACTCTGGCTTTCGCTTCTTTGCTGGTGATGTCTTCTCTATACGAAGAAGCGAAAGCCAGAATAAAATAAGTCATTGCACCATGAAGATCTACTAGCCACAGTCAAAGAAAAAAAACACTGAAAACTACCTGATATCACGCAGAAAAATGAACTGTAACTGTACCGGGGGGAGTGAGAGTTGCTTTGATCAGCGGATCAGCCAAATGACAAATGTAATGTGATGTGATTTAATGTAATGAACTAAGGTGGTGCTTCGTTACGCAAGTCACTTAACATAATTATATTTTCCCACTTCCTCGTCTCGTCACATCTGGCCCCAGTTCTCTCTCTCTCTCTCTCTCTCTCTCTCTCTCTCTCTCTCTCTCTCTCTCTATGGGTCGCCTTCGCATTCTCCAACCCCGTCTCCTGCCTTGTATTGGTATTCATTCTTCCAACTTATCTCCTTTTGTTTCCCCTCTTTCTCTCCTTCCTGTCTCTCGGTTCAACTGCCTCCTCTGCTGTGTGTGGTTGGTTTATACTCCATTTGTATCCCATGCACTGTCCCTTGCAGCTGATCAAACTAGGACAATCAAACTAAGATGATCAAACTAAGATAATCAAACTGACAACACAGTGTTGCAGTGTGCTGCCTCACAGATAGAAGGTCCAGGGTTCAAATCCCAACCCAGACAGGTGCTTTCTGTGTGGAGCCAACCAGGATAATGGAGGTGTGACTATATCAGTTACATTTCAGTAACAATGTTCACCAGAGTATACTATATCCGACCCTAATTTCCATGTATTTTCTTTGTGCTTGTATATGCAATGAGGAGAAGACGATTCTGATTCTGATCCTCTGTTCCTCTGTTCCTCTCTCTCTACCTGTCCTCCTCTATCTCTACTGTCTCCTCTACAGCCCTGCATCCTGCTCAACAACATCCAGCAACTCAGGGTGCAACTCGAGAAGATGTTTGAGTCCATGGGTGGCAAACAGGTGTGTGCCTGCACGTGCGTGTGTGCGTGTGTGTGTGTGTGTGTGTGTGTGTGTGTCTGTGCGAGGGTTGATGTGACGCACCTGTGATTGATTTAGCCCCCCCTGCACGTCAATGTAACGGATGAATTAACACAGTTAGCGGGAAGCCGATCTACAGGGATTTGTTTTTCATTTCCAATTAAGTCATTATGACAGGCAAACTGCTGTTCTTTTAGGAGCCCTTACCGCATTTCCACATGGATACTAAAACAGAATAATGGCATCAAAGTTGTTGTTTTTTTTGTTCACTGTTCACTTTAGAATTGTCAATGACATAACTAGTTATTTTCAACAGTCACTATTGGCTGACTGCTCTTACAGCAGCAAGCACCTTGTGTATTAGCATGTAGGGTGGATTGCCCTAATGTGGGCCATTTTTTTGCAACATCCTAATGTGGGACAGTCAGTTGGCTAATGTAGCACAGCCAAATGTAGTGTTGAACTTAATGTTAGAGGTAGATTATCCATAGTTTGCTTTTACCATAGTTTTACTGACATTCATCAGTTTAGGGAGAAGCCAGAGCCACTGGAATGTAGCTGTCCATCATTAGGCAGTGGCCCACATTAGGACAATCCACCCTATGGGATTGCTGCAGGTATGCTAATGCATTATTCATTCGTCCATTCGTTTTCATTAATAATACCATACATATGTATTTTTGTGATGTATGATTAGTGATGTGTTTTTCATTTTTTAAATGCAACTGTAATCTAACTGTAATCACAACGTTAGGCTAGGCAGTATGCTACCAAACCCTAGTTATATTCACAACCACAGATAATATTAATACAGCGAATATTAAAACACGTAGCATGTAGCCTGTAGCGCCCACAATGTAGCTTCCTGTGCATGTATGGTGTCGTGTTTGATAATGGTTGTGTAACCTCCTTCCTCCCCACCACCCAATCATCCCTCCCCCCCGTTTGGTCTCCTTTGGTATGCCCTCCTCTCTCCTCACCCTCTTTTTTTCACATTCTTCGTCTTCCGCTATCGCCCCAATCTCCAGGAGGAGGGGGTTGTGTCCATCTGTAAGGTGTGTGCCTATAGCGTTCACGGGGTCGCTCCAACGTCCAAACCGTTCTACCTGAGTGAATGTTGCGAAGAGACTAACGACCTCGGCCTTCGCCCCCTCAATGCAAACATGCGCATACATGAATACATTCATGCTTAAATGAATTCATGCATACAAGCATTCATAATCGGGGCTGCTTTATATGAATGATAATCATGTTCTTTGATTATGGGCCTGTTTACACGGCGAAAACAATATTTTTACATTTTATATTTAAATATTTTATATTTCAATGTTTTGCATATCTTTTCAATATATTTATTTCAATATATAAATGACATCATTTGTAATTTGAAAAGTATGTAAAAAGTAAGTATTGAATGTTCTGCCAAATTGGACATTGATTGTTTGATGCTGATTGTGTGCGCAAACATATGTCCAAAGAAAGAGAGAGATAGCGAAAGAAAGAAAGAAAGAAAGAAAGAAAGAAAGAAAGAAAGAAAGAGAGAGAGAAGTCGTTAACTCATGTTTCGATCTCTTTTTCGCTTTGTCCGCCAGCCAGGGCACCACCTGCCAATGTCATGTGCAAACATACGTCCACTGAAAGACTTGGCAGTTGAAGAGATGTATGGAGAGAGAGAGTCTTCCTTGTCTCAATCTCTCTCTCTCTCTCTTTCTCTGACTTTCTCAATTCTTATTTGCACAATACGCAATACTGTGCTACAGTAACATAAGTCAAGAACAAGAAGTCATAGCTAGTAAATATAAAATATTATAAAGCAGTAACTCATACAAAAACAATCAAAAAATGGAATGGGAATGGAAATAATAAATTCAGCTGAAAACAAAAATCAACTCGAGTCACTCGATTGCAGCAAATGGCAACAAAAATGTACCATGGAGCGTAACGTGGTGTAAACAAGGCCCACATCTCACTTACCACATCGCCCTTCACAACACTACACATAGGACAGACAAGTGGCCCCGGTCATGTCTGGGCACTAACACTGTTTTCTATGTGTGTTGACCAAAGACTCAACACAGTGTTGTGTTGTCGAAGAGGATACTGAGAAAATACTATCGCTAATAACTATCGCAAGATGATGTGTGCTTCATTGTATGGAATTTGCAGATGAAAAGAGTAGGACCCGTCTGCTGGTCGCTTTCACTGACTGGGGATTTTTATGGTACCTCGTAGAGTCAGTGCCACGAATGCGGGATCGGAGGGTGGGGGTAATAAGAGGCAGTGAGAGTAAAAAGGTGAGTGTGAGTGAGAGAGAGAGAGAGAGAGGGAGAGAGAGAGAGAGAAAGAGACTGAGAGAGAGAGCACAAGAGAGAGAGAGAAAGAGAGAGAGACTGATAGAGAGCGACAGACAGAGAAAGCAAAGGACAGGTTCACTTTTGTACAAAGGTGTGAGAGCATGTATTTAATGGGGAAAATGGAGCGTTTCTATCTGTCTTCGAGCAACACTTGCTATGTTTTTCAAGCACTAGAACTCTTTACACCCGCTGAGCTTGGCTTGCGCTACAGTATCTGCACGATCCTGACATTATAGAACATAGGCTTGCATTTTAATTACTGGCTGTAGTACTAGTAGTAGTAGTAGTAGTAGTCGCAGTGTGTAGACCATAGACTACTTAGACCATAAGTACACGCAGCGTGCTTTCATCCTAGCCGGGTTGAAGCTTCCGACCGCGCGGTGCCATTGCTGAAAGTACCTGTATATCTGGAACAAGGAGAGGTAGAGAGAGATCTACGGTAAGTGAGAGAGAGACACCCCACACGCGACTTCTTCCGGTGGTACTGTCCGCTAGGGGCGCCAACGACAGAGTCAGAATGAATGGGATCTTATGGGAGCTGAAATTAAAAATATAAACGCCAAATCTGCCGCGTTTGTGAAATTATGACCCCCCTCACACACTTAACTGTTAATTATCCCGACAATATACATTAAAACATTAATTAGAAACTATCTTTAGGTTAAAACAGGCTGCTAAGATTGGAATATTTGTATTGGAATTCCCATAGGGCTCGGTTTTCTGACACTAGGCTCCCCCCCATACCAACCCGGAAGTAGGCACGGACATCAAAACGAACGCGGTGTCCATTTTTATATACTGTCTATGGTGTAGACACTATACATACTGCATACCCTATCAATAATGTGCTAAGTGTTGCAATACCATGGTATATTTTGCATCATTTCATATTGCTTGTCAAAGCTGAGAGTGGAATGTGGAGGTATTGACTGCGTGTGGCCAACTTAGTGGGTGAAGTTTTGCTGGCAGTGCAGCGTAGAGTGCAGGGGTTTTCATATGCGGTCCGAAAGAAGTGTTGTTTCATGTTAGCTTGTACAGCTTTTGAATCCCCCCCTGTTTCCCAACACAGTGTCTGCCCCCATACACATTGCAAACATCTATTTGCAATGTGTATCTAAGATCTTATCTTAGATCAATATCTTGGGCTGTATTCACACCTGAATAGTGAATATAGCACTTTTCGGTCCAGGATGAATTAATCTGATTTGTCGCGGTTGAGTTCAGGCTGCGCTTTTAAGATTGATTCATGACAATTCTGAAAGGAGTGTCATTCCAGGTCGCGGCTTCCACTCTCCCCCAGTGAATGATATTAAACATCTTTTGATTCTCGACACATGGACTAGAGCTTTGCAATTACAACACATAAGAGAAATGTCCGGGGGTTGAGTGGGGACAGAGTGTTGACGCATGCCACCATTTTCTCTGCTTGTAGCAGAATGTGCACCAACACGGGTCATCCTTATCGAGAGTTGCCGATCCTGTGTTTTAGCCTGGCGAGCCAAACCAAAAGAATTGTCCACGCATCACTGGAACTCTTGACTTTTGGGTCTGGAGTCCATCGAATCATAAAATATGATCCTCAGCTCTGTTTCTGCCGACCAATCAGAACCGCGTTGAGGCGGTCTCTGCGAGACGAGGCGCTTCCTTCTCAGTCACTTGTCATGCCTACTGTGCTGTGATTGGATAAAGTTTATTTTATTTTTTTTGAAATAATGCCCCCCATCACACGCCACACCCCTCTGTGATCGCATCGACTCCAGACCCAAACGCACGTTCGAGCGATGCGGCGACGGATTCGTTTGGTTTGGCTTGACAGGCTAGTTCCGTTAAGGGTCGGTAGAGACCTGGATCAACAGCATCCAGAAATGGCCAAGTCCTGACCATTTGTAGATAACCCAACCGAAGGCTTCCTGAATGCTCATCCATTGTCCCAATGAATCCAAGCCGGCTGCACTGACACACTGCACCTTGGCCCCCTCACGCATGGAGTGTCATGCTTTACTCTCTCTCTCACCCTCGCCCCTCCCCCATCACCACTCCCCAACTCCTACTCCCCCTCTTTAGACCTCGCCCTCACCCTCCTCCAGCATCATGCTGCTGTACATACTGTGCGATGCAATAGATAGGCGATGTAATTGTCTCACCAATTATTATTATTCTACGGTGCTACTGCTGTTCTCTCTCTCTCTCTCTCTCTCTCTCTCTCTCTTCTCCTCCCTTGCACTATATTGCTTTATTGTGTTTCTCTCTCTCTTTCTCTCTCCTCCTCCTTTCTTGCTCTATATTGCTTTCGTTTTACTTCTCTCTCTCTCTCTCGCTTATCTCACATTCTTGCCCTCTTTCTCCCTCTGCTGTCTCTTGCTAGCTTTCTGTCTCCCTGCTTTCCTCTTTTTCCTAATCTCTCTCTCCCTCCCTCTCTCTCTATATGTATTGCTTTCACGTTGCCTCTTCTCTCTCTTCTCTCTCACTCTTGCTCTCTCTCCACCTCTGCTATCTCTCGCGAGCTTTCTGTGATCTACACTGACATTCCTTGTTTTTATTATATATTTAATGTGCATCTTACTGTCTCCTTCTCCATTACTTATATAGATTTAAATTAATCTCTCTCTCTCTCTCTCTCTCTCTCTCTCTCTCTCTCTCTCTCTCTCTCTCTCTCTCTCTCTCTCTCTCGTCAATAGATACATTCACTTGTTTTAATTTTCTATTTTTTTATTTGGAACAAGGGTGGATATTCCACACTTTCCTGGTACAATCTCATTATTTAGGATGGATTACCCAAATGTGGGCCATTATTTTGTAACTTCCTAATGTGGGACAGTGAAATGTAGTGTTGTAGTGAACAGTTGCACTTAATCCAGAGGCACTGGATCTTAAGTGTCCCTCATTAGGCAGTCGCCCACGTTAGGACAATCCACCCTATTTGTCTTGTCAATCATTTAACTTTCATTAATATTTCCCTCTCTCTTTCTTGCGCTCTTTCCCGCTCGTCCGTTGTCTCTGCAGTGCCCCGGTCCACTCGTCCATTTGCCCTCTCTTTCGTTTTCCTCTCCATGTCTCCTGAGAGGACGGGCAGTGGGTGGCATCCAGCCAGCTCTTTGCCCTTGTCTTGTCTGGTTCTTCCAGCACATTATATGCAGTGAAGTCCCGCCATCATGAATATTCAATGTTATATTTCTGGCCTTTTTTCCTCTGACAACATAGCTGATTCACCACATTGACATTTGGTTCCTGA
>OMKY01221513.1:0-17790 GCA_900302395.1 Bregmaceros cantori
GCGCGGCGCGGCATGCGCGGCGGCAGCGGCGCGCTACCGCGCGGCAAAGGCAAGCTCATATCGCCTGACCACCAATTCGCGCCGCTCAATCCGCCCGAGACGCCCAATTCGCTCCTAAAGCTCCTAACCGTTTACTTTACATGTAATTTATTCTTTCTGGAAGCCCAATGCGCGTTTGGTTTGAACACACAGTAAGGTGATCGGCGTCTGCTGGGCTTTCTATTGGCCTTAATCCAGTGTTCACTATAGCCGCGACCTATCTTAACCCTCAGATAGCGGCACCTGACTCAAGCTCTCTTTTAGGTGATTTTCCATGTGTCAAATAACCATTGATAAAACCTATAAAACAAATTCATTGCTATACACATTTTGGTTCCTTTTTTTAAACCAGCAAAACTATCACCCAAAATATTCACATAAAATGTCTCAGCCTTTGAGGTGAAGTTTTATAATTAAATGTGAGTAAAAAAAAAAACATGAATAAAAGCGTGTGCATTGGCCCACGGTAAACGAAGACATAGAGCAGATGTCTTCGTTTCTCAAAATCGTACGGAGGTCGTGTCCACCACATACAAAATTGCGCGGCCCGTACGATTTTGCGCACATTTTTGCACGCAGACAGGATGCAGGAGCACGTACGCCGGGTTGTGACCATAGCTATAGTTACAAATGTAATTGTAATCAGTGGCGTAATCCCAGTAACACATTTTTAAAAATGTTTTTTCCAGCCCATTCAGGCTGTTTTTTTCCAAGCTTTATTTATCAGGGTTAGTGGAAACAGGTGAAGATGGGGGGTAGACATGCGGAAAATATGTCGGTGGTGGGATTCGAACCACCAACTCACCACGCCATTAAGGCATATGCGCTTTCCAGTGCACTGCCTAACCAACTGAGCTACTGGGCAGCACCCACTAACACATTTTATAAGTAAACTAAGGGATTACATTACTTTTAGATGACTAAAGATACATTTTAATAGAACACTAATATTATGGGGGACACGTGGTGGCAAGGTGGTTATAGAGTGCGCCCCCTAGACCACAGGTAGAGCAGCACCGCTGGTTCACATACCCCCTCTGGCTTTTCTGCAATGTCTCCCCACGACACGTCAGTTTCCGATCCGATGAGAAACTTCCGTCACTATCTCTCTCAATTAAGAATGAAAAACGGCACACTCAAAATCACAGTTGAACGGCGCGGGCTTAAAATGTCTTGCATGAAGTGAAAGCGCGTTAAGTTTATGATTAAGATACTTTATTTTGTCACATATACATACATGTACAGTGAAATTCCCCCGCATTTAACCCATCCTTGAGGAGCAGTGGGCAGCCATGTGCGTAGCGCTTGGGGGCCAACTCCAGATTTTGGCACTGACTGGAGCAGGTCACGTGCGAAAACCAGTGTGCACCACGCCGTAGCCGTCATAGCCACACCGTCGCCGCATTGAGTTTGTTAGCGGTGGCAATCGCAATTTTGCAACCGGACGGCAACGAACGACGGTTGCCAGCGGTTGACAAGATACTCGGCGGTGGAAACCTAGCATAGCGCTGTCCGCATCGTGTCCGCCATGCGTGCGATCGAGGCAGTCGCCATAGCGGCGTCGCGTAGGGCGCGAGTACGGGTCATCTTCGCGCCAGGCATCTGTGGGCATCAGTTTGACACAGATGGCTTTTTCAGTTGTTTCTCCACATCCAAAGGTGTCAGTGGGGTAGTTCACTTTCAAGTAGAACTTGAAAGTGAAGAGGCTGTATGTGGCCTAGTGGCAAATTGTCTTGCCAGGTGTGAATGGGGCACAATGGGTCCAGGTGACCTGAAGACGACCCGTACTGCCCGGATGGTGTAAGGTAAACCATCAGCGTCACCAGCCCCTTAGGGGTAACCCGGTCATGTGCCCCGGTGTAATTCTGCACTGCTATTTTTTTAATAGTTTAAGAGGCTGCATTATAATTTAATTCGGCATATGGGGAGGGAGCTCTATAGAATGCGTTCATATTGTAAACATTTTTAAAAACAGACTACCTCGGAACCGCCTTCAAATTAATTTAAATCTGACATGCAAAGCATTCTACAGAATGCACTCCTATCGGTAAGCCAATCAGCTAGGTAGCAGCTAGCGGGTCATAGCGTTCACAAACATGCATAATAAAACCATGCATAATGTGAAGGGACGCATTTTAAGGTAAAGTTAATTTGTCACGTCTGCCATTTAGCTAATGTTAAACATTTAATCAACCTAGTTAAACATTTACACACACACCGTCCATATCATAGACATATACAGTCTGATTATACTGCAGTAATATAATATTGTGCTGTCAAAAGGCAGTTGGACACCTTTTAGGATTAGGTGCACTGAGCAACCACTAGAGGGCAGTCCAGCTTTCAGTTCCAATTTGCTTGATTGGGACATATTGGGCAAGCGTTCCTAATGAAGAGGAGAAAGATGCGAGTAGAGTGCCATCTCGGCTCCTTTTTTGCATTTAAAATCGAAAAAACATCTGAGTATTGTTAAACTGAGTTAAGCTGAGGAAATACTGTTATGGATATGTGACACAAGTCACATATCCATAACAGTATTTACTCAGTTTAACATGTTTGCAACCTATTCAAGTGGGCATTTCTACATTATTGAAGTTGTTTATGCTACAATTAGGGTCTGGCCAATGTTGTGACTCTAGATGAATAATTCTATTTGTTGACAGGTGCTCATATTGGGGTGTAAATCACACATCATGCGATTCAGTATTGATTTCCTGACCCAGCGAGTCGATTTTTTTCCAATACTCGAGTTCACGATTCGATGATTCCATTACATTTTTTTTTCACCCAACAGGTTAGACATGTTTCAAATTTGAAATAAATCAATGCCAGCTAATATCGTTATACATTTAGCCTGTTTATGACCACATGCAGTCTATGGCCATACTTTGTATAGTATTACTTTTTGAATATTTTACTCTGTCACCATCTAGAGGTCCTATTAAACAAACTCATCCATGTCTACATAGCGGTATGCCAACATGAACGAGTATATATATTTTCCAAAATTAATATTTTAGTATATTTTAGTCATGTTAGGGATGGGAATCTTGCGTCACCAAGATTTGATGACGATTAGGGAATTGAATAGGCTTATTGTTATTTACAAAATTATAAATCTTATAAAGCAGACTCCCGTTTGGCAACTTGGAATAAATGTTCATACTAGCATACAGTAACAATTGATAAGTATTGAATTACACTCTAAAGTGGGCGAAATTTAACATCTGTGGTAGATATTGCCCACTTCATTTGAACAGTGCATCCAAGTGGTACCCTGGCAAGTATACTCTGGAAATTGCATGCCTTTAAATCCTAAAACCTGCAAATACTTGCTTTCGGCACCCACATGAAGAGAAGGAATGAACTCAGTCATCAGAAAACAGACAGCCCCAGTTTACCCAGCAGTTCAACAATTTGGAATTAGCACGTTTCAAAATTCCTTCACTTTCAACATTCTTTTATGGAAATTCAAATTGAGGCCTTTGACACCACAGCGGCTTTAATATTGCAAGAAGACACATTCTAAGCACCATAACGCCGAATTGGAAATCATTGCAAGGCACAAACTTTAAAAAAACGGTAAGTACCAGCAAGCAATCCCATTATCATTCTTCCTCTGCATTCACCCCATCAGGTTAGGTGGCTGGTGGAGCACCAGGGGGCTCTGAGCCAGTGCCTTGGCCAGGGACACAGACTGAAGGTTAACCCTTACTGTGTGTACAAACACGCAACTTACGGTCGCGTTTGGTTAAGGTGCCACGAGGACTGAAGGACCATTTATAGCCTCAGTTAACGGGAACGGACGCTTTCACCCGGTTCTGTAGTTTCGTCAGTTTGTCCGTAGGTCAATCACTTAGCAATCCGTCTAGCTCCAGCCAACATCACCAGAAACTTGGGGCAGTACGGATTCAAGCATTTTGCATGCTCCAACTACCGTGACTCAGCACCTCCCTCTAGATTTCTAGTGTACATCCGTATACCGACGGAGGTATAAACGCACAACGCCGGGAGCAACGGATAGGCACAGTTCAGCCTCGGTAACGAGTGCTTCAGTTCTATCCATGAAAGATGCAAAATTATCAAAATTGTACAATGTCGGGAATTTTGAAAGTCCCACTACACACCCATGAGCACGCTCATAGCCAAAATGCCACTCAAATGAAATTGAAAGTGCACGACACAATGAGTCCTCAGCACCTAAGAGTTAACCAAGAGACCCCTATGTATACATGGCATTTCGACTGAAGAATGGCAAAAAAAGGTCCAGAAGAAATTGACAAGGACAGGAATCAGTCTGATGCCATTTATTTGATTTCAAACCGTCTGCTCACATCAACTGGACCAGAACTTTATGCCCACTCAGAGGTGGTGCCACCCCAGTCTGTGGAGTGCTGGGTCGTGGGGGCCTGAGAAGCCCAGTCTTCAGTGGGTTGCTGGGCGCTCCAGTCATCTGGAAAGTAGTTACATGATTAATATCACAATGTTGGGACAAACGGCTGATGCACAATAATAAATTTGAACGGCATGGCAAGTCAAAACAGATTTTTTTAATGCTCAAAATTATAGTTGTAGCCAAAATGCAATTTCATTACACCAAATAGAAAAAAGTAAATACTCCAAATTGAAACAAGTTTCATACTGCGATATAAAACTAGGGGTGAACACAAAAACGGCACAAATGTTCCGATACATTTTGCAGTTTTACTTCCATGAATGAAGATTTAACACTAGATCAATGTTTAACTGTTTTTAAACTAGACATTTTACTCTAGATATGAACAAATTGATAATTGCAGCCCTAAGACACAACCATTGATTTACTCACCCGGGAAGGGCTCTGCAGGTGCCTTTGCTGGAGCAGCAGCTGGAAAATAACATTCGAGACTTTAAAAAAAGATGCATGCCGTGTTATATGAACATTTATATAGTTGTATGCAACTCATTCATAACAGGGATTCTAATTCCCACCCCTTCCTTTCCACTTCACCCACAGTAACACCAGCCCCCTTCATTTTATTTGGGGCCTAGCATGCATTTCAAGCCATTTCTTAATTGGAACACAAAAAAGTAACAATTGGAATTCTGAGAAAAATGTTTAGTATAATTTGTCAAGTCACACTGCATTCCGTTACAAGGGTCACATTTCCTTTGGATACAAACATTCAGACCTTTCCGCTGGTTAATGGGGATTAGGAATATATGTGGAACATGAAAAGCTCTCACCATCAGCAGGTCCTGGGAAAGGCTGGATAGGCACAGAGGGAACCTGGGCTCCCTCGGCCCAATCTGCGGCCTCCTGCGGGACCATCTCAGCAGCTGGAGCGCTCCATTCTCCCTGGAACTCCTCCTTGCCCACGGCCTTCTCTGCAGCAGCCTGCTCCTCCTTCTCAATCTGCAGAAGAGAAAACACACCAAAGAATCAGTACAAGGTCAATAGTCACCAACCCTCGATGGCCTATAAACTACTAAGCCCAGGTGTCTAGAAAACAATTTGCATTAATTCAGCATCCACTAAAATGTCCACTGATCTTTGAAGGTCCAAATATTCAAATTCTGTAATCTTATGAATTTTTCCTTGTGATCAGAAATAACTAAGAATATGTCTTGACTTCTTGGGCAGTATGCATTTTCTGTAGGATGTCTAAAAGTCTGCAGCGTTCAACCAGGCAAGGAGACTTATTAGTTGTGCCAGTTAAGACCAAATCTCAACACCTGCTGCATGAAACATTGCCAGGTTGATCCGAGTGCCGAAGTCCCATTAAATTGTAATTAGAGCTGCAATTGAATTAATCTGCAATTTTGATAATCGATTCATTGTTTGGCCCAATTTCTGCTCAAACGTGTTTAATAATTGTTGTTCCCAATCCCAGTCTCCATTTCTAGTGTCCTGGCCCTAATACAAGACAACACATAAGCTTGGGTGAAAAGTCAATGTTAGAATTTAGCACAGAAGAGTAGGCTCTTCTGTGCTAATAATTAAAAAAGGGAAATATTAGCAATGAGTGGAGATAGTGAAACAGGAAAAAGGTTTGCATTATTAATATTGCAAACTTTCATAATAATTCACGCTAATCAGATTTTAATTGAAAAAGTAACAGATTTAATCGGCAGTAAACATGAGCGATTAAATCGATCAAAATAGTCGCAGCCCTAATTGTAAGGTTAAGTGTCATTACATTAATACATCCACTGACCAAATCTGATTATCCAAAAGCTCAACTAATGTGGCTGAGGTTACCATCAGACGACCAATCAGCAGGCTGGGAAGCCCTCCTGGTTGTCAGCGAAAACCTAGTCATGATTACTGTAGCACACCTCCGACACCCACACAACCAACATGGATGGTAGGCTTTAAATGGTGTGCAAGGCCCCGTTTAGCAGTCTAGTACAAAAATCCAGTGTATACGCAGAGACGAATGAGAAATTAAAGATTAGGCGACAGGTGAGAAAGGAGGGTGGTCGGTGATTGATTTGTACTATATCAAATTGAGACCCAAATGTTTGATTACATAAAATGTAAATGATTCTCAATGCTTAAATATAATTGAATCTTCACGTATCCCACAACATTTGTACTGGATTTTCAGCAACGTCCTCAGGCGAGTCCTTCAGAAAGTTGTCAATCCAAGTACTATGTTACAGGGAACTACAGTAATCAATTTTTTGACTATGTATTTTGGTCATGCAGATGAACTAGGGATGTCAATAAGCGATTTAATTGATGTTAATCTCTTCTATAACTACCTCTACAATCATTAAGGAAAACCCCTCGACAGAACATTACCACTTTGTTTTTATCCCAACCCCCCTTTTTTAAAGGTGCAGATTACTCAGCAGTGCCAAGAAAGAAAAAGTTAACAATTAAAATATAATGATGCACAAACCAAATTTGAAATCCCTAGGCTGCATATGTTCATTGCAACATTGCCTAGCAGAGCTGTATAACAGCCAACGTTCAAGTGATCATCAAGTCCTACGTAATGGACCTCCGTCCAAGCAGGACATAGTGAGCTCACCTCTTCTGGATCCCTGTAGAAGTACAGGTCAGGCATGACATCCCAGGGGTGCTCCCTAGAGATGGTTCCCCTCATCCTCAGCACCTCCCTGGTCAGCATCCACCACATCAGACCGACAGAATGGGGACCCTGGACAAGAGGTAAACAGGTCAACACACTCTGCACAGGACAGTTCACACGACAATTCAAACTACAGTTAGTCTGAAAACTACAGTCTAACTTTAGTTAATCCTGGCAGTCATGTAGTTTATACTGTGGCACATTCATCGAGCTAGGCCTGCAAATAACGTTATTTTGATGAGATTAATCAGCCATTTTTACTGCCGATTAATTGGTTAATCTTCTTAAAATCGAATGATTATCACCATTAATTATGATCATGGAACACTGCCGATTAATCGATCATCTAATTAGTTGGCGATTATTTCAATAATCGATTAATTGGTTGCAGCGCTATATCGAGTTAAACATACAAAACTAAGTCAAAGTGTGGCTGAGGTTACCATCAGACGACCAATCAGCAGGCTGGAAAGCCCTCCTGGTTGTCAGCGAAAACCTAGTCATGATTACTGTAGCACACCTCCGACACCCACACACCCAGCATGGATGGTAGGCTTTAAAAGTGTGCAGCAGGAGAGCAGGCTTAGCAGTGCTCAAGCCTTACTGGGGCATTTTCAGGCAACCTCGGAATCATTTAACCATTTTGTCCTTGTGCAAGACAAATCATAATGGTTCAATTCCAAAATCTGCATTACCTTGTTGTTGCAGGGAATGACAATGTCCACGTAGCGCACTGGAGAGTCAGTGTTGCACAGGGCGATGGTGGGGATGTTGACGTAGGAAGCCTCAGTCAGTGGCTGGTGGTCAGCACGGGGGTCAGTGACAATCAGGAGGCGGGGCTCCCTGAAGGCTGCCTGGATCTGATTGGTGAAGGTTCCAGGGGTGAAGCGGCCGTGGAAGGTGGTGGCGCCGGTGGCAGACGCAAACTTCAGCACAGCCCTCTGAGGAGAATCAAAGGGTCAAATGTTAATGGGCCCAACACTTTGAACCTGGACACCCAGAATGTCAATCAGAGCCCTTCACGATTGATCAAAATCTCTTAGAGCAGGGCTATTCAACTGGCCAATCCAGTTTTTCAAGGCCATGGAAGAATTCTGAGAGGTTTTTTGGTCAAACATGTTTTATCTATCACAGGTGCTCTTTACCTCACCAGAAGTGCTGGGCATTTGTTGAGGCTAACTGAGATTCAGGTCTTTACCTCAACAGATGCACTATAAATGCATTTGTGTTGTCATTTCAGCCATTGCTCGTTACAAACAAGAAAAGCACCACCTTTGCATAGAATTTAAACCCTTTAATAATATGCCACTTTAAATAAAAGTTATGGAAATGTGGATTTGAGTCGTGTCAAGTTGTACACATAGGCCAGAGGTTACTGAAGGAGGGGGGCATCTGCTCCGGCTTATCAGATTTCCAACAATGTGGCTCTCTGAGCAAAGTAGTTCAATAGCCCTGGCTTAGAGTATGCTAAAATACATTTCCCAAGCCAATTCAGTTTGTTATATTTGGGAGCAGGACACTGAACTCCACTTTCCATGTCAACCATTTCAGCATATGCCGCTACGCATGAAGTGTGGCTGAGGTTACCATCAGACGACCAATCAGCAGGCTGGGAAGCCCTCCTGGTTGTCAGCGAAAACCTAGTCATGATTACTATAGCACACCTCCGACACCCACACACCCAGCATGGATGGTAGGCTTTAAATAGTGTGCAAGACTGCTCTGGGCGGGTCGGGGATGTCAGAAAAGACCTACCTGGCCAGTGTTCCTGGAGGAGATGACGCAGATATCGGCTGGGTTCTCGATGGCTACAATAGCACGTGCTGCCAGGAGGAGCTTCTCCCAGGTGCGTCTCAGGTTGATGATGTACACACCTGATATTAGAAAAACCTTCAGTCTCCTAAAGCTGGGCCTTTTACACAACAACTCCATGCTCCCCAAATACGCTCTATAAGCATCCTCTGGCCAGCTGCTTATAGGAACCAGTCTAGTTGCAGACCCCAACCAAAGATTTGTAAACTGTAGACCCAAACACCTTGCCAGGAATAAGGAAACCCAAGTCTTCGCCTGGCGAGCCAGAAAAAAAAAAACGCATCATCCACACATTGCTAGGCGCTTGCATCAGGTCTGGTAAAACCAGGGTCTGAAACAACAACAAAAACAATCATAGTTATTCCGTACCGACGGTGAACTTGATTGTCCCGGACCCAATGCAAGCGTCTAGTGATGTGTTGGTTCTCGCCAGGCTAAGGAAACACTGCCTGATTAGCCGAATCTAACATCCAAAAACCATCCATTACTAAGCCATATTCCGCCGGGAATTCCATGCTTTCCCAAGAAGTGAAAAAAAAAAATGACTTGCAGGTTTTCCATGATCATTGAGTGCAGTGCAAACTTTGCCCGGTTGCCCGCCAGTTTAGAAAAAAAAAAGTGGATGTTAACAGCAAGCCTAGATGTACGAACCGTCAGGTTTCCTTTTGTAAATGTAGTGCTCCATCTGGAAATCCATATTGGTGGCTCCAAGATGGGTTCCTGCAGCGAGGAACTTGAGCACATCTTCCTCCTTCATCTGGAGGACATCCAGACCTCCGGACATCGTGGCAGTCTTCCCTGGGTTACGAGCTAGCGGGAAAACTGAAATCGGGAATGCATAAACATTAGGGAAAGAGTGCACGGGCATTTTCTCTTTCAACTTTGGCAGCTCCAAGATTAATGCCTAAAAATGTGCAAAATTGTAAGCAAATATTTGCGGCATGTTAAAAGGAGCCTAGTTTTATTGAATGACATCAAATCTTTATGAAGTATTGATTTTAATTGTGGATCTATCCATAAATCAATCAATTGTTTTCAATTTATTTTTAAAATGTTCCTTTGAGCGGCTGTAGTCTGAAAAGGCGCCTTGAAACACAATGCATTATATTCTGAAATGTTTAAAAAGCAAGTTGCTCAAAGTTAACTTTGGCCGTTTAAAGAAAATAGCTCAGGTTAAAGTCAAGACTTTCGACTATAATCGTTACATTGCTACGAAGATTCTGAAGCCACGACCACGCGTATTCTCGCGAGATTTATGCTCGCCCCAGCGGTCATGGTGGATGAAATCACACAGCATTTACCCACTAACCGAAACGCACTATACGAACTAGAAATGCGAGAACCGTACACGATCCCCGCACTTTTAAAACCAACGCGTTAGTACTAACGGTCAGCGCGAACGTTTCATGGGAATTTAGGGGGGGGGGGTTGCAGCACGCGCTAGGCGAGGAGCGGGCAGGGTAGCAGGGCAGCCTCCGCGCTCGACACCCCGTCTAGTCGGCGTGCGGTCAAAGTCCCGGCCTATCGAGCAGTAAAAAGTGTTTTTTCTTCACTAAACAACCGCTTGGAGGAGACACGCAGACCGCCGTCACGGTGGTCTTTCTGCCAGTGACAACGACCACTTTGATAGCGAATATCGAAGATTTGACGCTCACCACGAGACAACGCCGTATGGAGTTCTGTACCGCGAGGTAAAAAGAGAGCGGAAAAGGAAACTACGTCATTTATATACTGACCGTGATGTCGTAGTCAAGGGGCGTGGCCTAATATACGTAGCAAAGATAACGGCATGACACCATAGACGTACACATGTGTTTATATGGTAAATAGATAAGATGATGGCAACGCATATTGTTTCATAATTTAAAAAATGCTACTTTATTTAAAAAAAAATCACAACCAACAGTCAGTCTACTGTGTTGGGAAGATTACTTTTTAAACGTAACCAACTACAGTTATTTATTAAAACATTCTGGCGGTTACATATTTACAGGCATTATTCCCCTTTGATGAAGTGGACAATATATGATTGTGTGCGGATGGTTAACGCCCATTGGGCGTGCCCCTCGATGGGGGTATATATTTGGGGAGCGGGAGATTGTTCCCTCTCTGAAGTTTCACATTAAACGGGCTGGTTCACGTTGTGAAGGCCATCAATCTCATTCTTCGACAGATTATTGTATCGCATCACTCGCACTAAAAGTGTGCGCCACAACATAATCATTTTCATCACATCTTAAAAGTAAGGCAAGGGTTTACATTCTAACCTTCAATTCAATATTTTGGTGCACAATGGAATTGCAACACGCACACACACATTCTCATTCAAATAATTTCCATGACTATAACATCTGTAGATTCACACTGCAGGCACCACAACTATGAATTAACACCTGTGGGATTATATACTAAACTACTAAAATAGTGTAAAAATATGCCCTAGTCTTCAAAGTTGGCACTTATTGCTTTGATGACTGCTTAGTACAGTCTACAGCCATTCGCTCGATGAGCTTCAACAGTCTTCAAAGAGTTCCCAGAGATGCAAAGCACTTGTTGGACCTTTTGCTTTCACTCTACAGACCAGCTCACGGCAACCCATCTTGATTGGGATCAATCAATGTGGAGGCCAGGTCAAATATTCACAGCGACACAGAAATGAATCTTGTCAACTTGAAATGTACTGAATTTTGGTTCACGATAGCCAACAATTTTCAACAATTTAATTGCAATTCAGCACAGACTCATTACAATTAATTCTTGTGCTAATATTTTGATGCTTTTCTTCATATTAATCTTTTGTATCAATAATGTTAAATAATTATTAATCATATTTTGGATTTTCAGAAATTATTAAGTAATATGTATGTAGACCAATAGGTGCTGGGGTCAGCAAACAACTGCTGACAATATCAATGATTCAACTCCTTGGCGATTATCGATTATTGTGTTGTCGATTTAATTTCATAGTCGATTAGTCATTGATTAACCGACAAATTGTTGCAGCCCTAATGCAAATACTAAAACTCTATTCACTAAGACTGAATAGTTTGTATTTCCCCGACGGGGATGACTTTGGCACAAAAACAACAGATGGCCCCAGCCCCCATTTATAAGGAAATGCCACTAATTAAACCTGATAGGGAACACTTGTTAATTCATAGTTTTGATGCCTTCAATGTGACAATGTCAGTAGTCAAGAAAGGAAAGTCATTTCATGAGAATGCAAATGTTTGAAAGTGTCCAAACGTAAACAGAAATGTTATAAAACACATTTATTCATGTTTCAAAGCAACAAGGCACAGCTTTCATAATGATAATTATGCCATTTTCTTTCCAAAAATGTACTCGGTACAAGCCATGAAGCATGTGGCGCTGCATTGACATGTGGCAGACACCAAGGTTCTTTTCCCATGAGTATACACATTTTCGACAGCAGCAAACGGCGCTGGACTGATAATATTGCCTGAGAGCACCCTGAATTATAAATACATTAATTACATTTGGAATACAGGAAGTTATTTGTTGTAATTATTTGATTAAAGCCTTTTTCAAAGAAACTGAAATAGTAATCGCTGATTAGACTGAGCATCATTTAAAAATAACCTTAATGAAATTGTACAGCAAATAATCAAATGTGTTTTTGTTCGTTTTTATAATTCAGGGTGACTTCAGATATGTTGAATTTAAATGTGATTCAAGATGGTTTTTTCTTTCTAAAAAGTAGTCCAAAATTAACCCCGTCCCAACGCTGACTACTATTCAATATGGGGGTGACAACTTTATTTGAAGGGTGGGTAACAAACATCTGATTGGTCACTTCTTGACCAATCAGATTGAGAATATCTCTGCACCCCATCCACAACTAAAGTTCCATTTCATTAATGAAATTAATTAATTACTTGTTGCAGCTCCAACACAATTTGTACTCTAACAATTTCTGTTGAGGGAATTAGTTGTTCAACGCATTTCAACACACCAGCAGACTCAGCATCCAGCAGATCTTCAAACTAGCACAGTTCAATTATCAATAAATAGATAGCACGAAAACATAAAAAAAAACATCAGAAACACAAAAGGTTATTTTCAAAACTAGCAAAAATGTACAACATTAAATACTTTCTCAGTTTCTGGCTTAGTTCTAGGCTTGGGAGATATTCATATTTTCATATCATGATATTATTGTCCATGAATGAAATATCACATCATCACCAAAAACAAGTAAAAAAAAAGTTATTATCTACTGTTGGTAATTCCGATATTGGACAATACTAATATATTGCCATATTCAATATTGTCAATAATATAAATCGCACAAGTGTAGTGAGTTCATTCACAGGCAAATAAATTTGGTGGAGTGTAAGCATGTCAATTCAGTAACTTTGGCACATTGCTTCGGTGCACAGATCATGGCAGCAGGGAGTGTGAAAGACAAGTTGCATGGGTTTTACAGGTCTTCAGGAGTCCAGACTTGTCTAAATTGCTCAGTGCTCTTGTTCAGCCCAATATGAAAATATTGATATCTAAAAACATAATAAAAAATGTGGGTGAGAAGCCATGCATAAAATGTATTCTGGCAAATTTTCCATGAAGTCTTAGGATGGCGAGTCTGTCTGAGATCGGTTTATAGTTAACATAATAAAGTGATTCCTTTGCAAGCAATCCAATTAAATCATGACAAGTTTAGCGATTATGTCCCAATCGACCAAGCATGGTTCAAGGTGAACCTGGACTGTATGGGAGGATAGGAAAACACTACAAACTGGTGACTGGTCAAGCAGAATTGTACCAACAGCGATACTCATAGCATTAGAAAAACAACTCTGAAGAAAGTAACTGCTGCTCCTTTAATACTAACAGATTCCCAGTACTAGACTACCATGTGGAAACAAGGCACAAATGTGAGTGCCTCCTTTTCCAAGTCACATCCTAACTTAACATGGGCTCCATAATTACACTGCATTTCACCAACTCTGAACCTCAGATACAGAGTCACTTCAAGTATGGTAGCATGCTTTTATGCAACCACTCAAAAATTAACGACAACCTTGCTACACCTTGAAATGCTGTGACTGCACAACAGCATTAGCAGAGTACCAGCTGAACTGATCTATCTGTTAAAGCCACACCTAACGAAACAGGTGATTAAAGTCAGCACTTCAACCGAATCATACACAAGTCAGCATACACTCATCTCAGATCCCGTGACAGAACAAGTTCCCCGCGGCACTGCATCTCTGTGGGAGAGCATTGTTATACCTCTTTGTCAAGCAACATCCTGTCTTCTTGACTGACAAGGCCAGATAGACCTGCTTCGAAACCCTCTGTTGTATTCAGTACCGGGTCATGGTGGTTACTTCAGGATTTGAGTCCTAGCCGTGCCATTAGTTGTTCATAGACCGTCCAAGCCATGGCAGCCATGAGTGTGCGGCGCAAGGAGCGTGGCACTGCCCCTCTGAAGAAGCCCATCAAGCCATTTTCCTGGAGATTAATTCATAGACAAAATGTTGGCAACAGACCAATGTAGTTTTGGTTCAGTTTAGAGATTCACCCGTTTGTCAACTGCTGATGGCTGTGCTGACGATCTTGAATAAATGATCCTTGGTCTCCCAAACCCTCCCTGGTTCTTGGAGGTGGGCAAGGATGATTTTTGTCATATCTAGTTGATGGTTATTATGTACTCAGCAACCCGTGACATCTGGTATAGTACACACACCTAGGCGGCCGTAAGCATTATAATCAGGGATTAATTCCCTTTGGGGTAATATCAAGCTAATCAAGGCTTTGAACCAATGTTTTTATTGAATAGGTTCGTTCCAAACAGAAACAAAATCATAACGTTTCCGGTTGAGTTCCACCAATAAATTGACTTATCTGAACCTGTTAAAACAAAAAAATATTGTTCCCGGAACTGTTAATTTCGTTCCTGTCAGCTGTTTAATGCTATTATAATATGTTTGGGCTAACCCACAACGACTACAGAAACCCGCTGCTGCCAGCTAGTAGCACTCTACAGCTGAGGTCTCGTTGCGTGCCGTGGCGAAACTACGACATGCTGCAGAGAGTCCTGCAACGCTTCATACTTCACTACTATATTGTAGAGTTTATAAATACTTGTTTTATTTTTAAATTTATCCCAAATTGGAACCCTTTGAGGAGCGTAATTAAACCGGTATTAACCGTTTACCATTATTTTTAAATAAGTGTTCCTGTTCCAGAACAATAACGGTTTGTTTCTGTTCCCTGGGAAATACAAAAAGTGCTAAATAACCTCAACAATTGGCTCACAAACAGTTCATGTGGACTGCACCAAGAGCTCGTTACCTACCGTGTATATACAGCAGACAGCCTCCTGGGTGCTGACCGGAGTGCTGCTGACCTGGATGTGAGTCTTCACCACGTCGGCCGGCTGGGTGACAAGCGAGGCCAGGACACCGGCCACGATTCCACAGCTGAAGTTCACCAGAGGGCCATACGATGCCTCTCGCACCTCTGACGGACAAACGAATATTAGTCTCAGTATTCACGGCCTCTTCAGAACTCCACCATCTGCCAATCAAACTTGTATATATGGACTGTAAAACGTAATGACTGATACACCGCACATGTCAAAAAACACCAACAACATTTTAGGAAAATATTCTGTATTTTTTCCCCCAAAGCTTTGTATTTCCATGGCTTAACAACGTCCTCCAACTGAACTACGAGATCTGCTGCCCTCAGGGATTCAGGATGATATCAACGGCGTATTCTATTCTCCCCAACTGCCCTCTAGTGGGCAAAGGTACAAGTGTCTTTTGTAGAAATATAAAAGCAAACATTTGTCACAAGTTGGCAGTAGTTATCCACACATATTTACACTGAAGACATGTGTCAAGCAATTGAAATATGACACTAGAACTCAAGCCACAGGCACAAGACTGTATATGTCCTGGATGCAGCACTCTAGCCGACTGTGCCACAGAGCCAGCACTACAGAACTAATTTTGATTTAAAAGCCAATTTCAAAGGATGTCAATGTGAAAGCTACATTAACGGAGGAACAGGCATTGACTTTTGGGAAGGAAGGGGCATTGGGAGGGACGAACAACAATAGTTATGTATGTATGTATGTATGTATGTATGTATGTATATGTATATGTATATATATATATATATATATATATAATTTTTTTTAAATGTTTTTTTACAGCCCATTCAGGCTGTTTTTTCCAAGCTTTATTTATTAGGGTTAGCGGAAACAGGTGAAGATGGGGGGCAGACATGCGGAAAATACGTCGGTGGCGAGATTCGAACCACTGACTCACCGCGCCATTGAGCCATATGTGTGCTTTCCAGTGCTCTGCCTAGCCAACTGAGCTACTGGGCAGCACCTTTTCAGATATGCTTTTGTTTGGGCGTTGATTCCTACCCAAAGGCACCATAGCCTTGGCCTGGCTGTAAAACATGACGTAGATGCCAGAGAAGGGTGCGTCCCGCAGCAAGGTGGCACTGAGCCCGGAATACAGCGCCCTCACTCCCTCTGTCTGGTACACCTTCTTCATGGCTCCCCCCACGCTCCGGTAGTCATAGCGACCGCTCTGGAATGGTTTACACAAATCATTGTTTAATATTACATTTCATTACAATAATATCATTAAATGCAAACACTGCCAAAAATTCATACCGAAATACACGCTTCCCTGATCTTAGCTGATACATACCTCTCTTGCATGTCTCCATGCCTGCATTCGCTCTGCGTGCAGGCATACTTTAGCTGCATGAGCCCAAGCAGGCAGGAAAACGAAATTATTTCTAAGAAGTTCAGTTCTGAACGGTTCAGACAGGCCTGTGTTTAACGTTTTCGTTCTCTGAACCATTCCGAAGCCAAATATCGGTCCTGAACCGGTTCGGAACGCAAAAGTTTTGATCGTTCCTTTTTTTTTTTTTAAGTTATTTTTTCCGGCGTCAGCGCCATTTTTCCATCTTTATTGGATAGGATTAGTCGGAAACTGGGTTGAAGAGATCGGGAGTAGACATTGCAGACAAGTCGACGAGCGTAATCGAACTCGCTGCGCTGCGGTAGACACAGCGCCACTAACATGAATGGGGTCGCGTTAGGTGCGGTGTCCATAACCACTCGGCCAACGCGGACCCCCTTTATAATGTAATCTACAGGACCCGAGCAGGTACCGTCTCTGTGGTGGTTAATGACACCCCCGCCAGCTCCCAGCCAGCAGAGTAGATCTACTTTAAAGGTGTGGTATCAATTGTCGTCGGCCATGTTTTACTTGTTTGGGAGCTGTTGGTGTTCAGGGCTGATGAGGACCAGGCCGTGTGAGCCATTACCCACACGTTGCTTTGAATATTGACCCAATAAAACGCTGCACCCACACATTCAAACAAGAACACACACACTCACACCATAAACACACAAACAAGAACACACACACTCACACCATAAACACACAAACAAGAACACACACACCACACCATAAACACACAAACAAGAACACACACACTCACACCATAAACACACAAACAAGAACACACACACTCACACC
The DNA here is from genome assembly GCA_900302395.1 of Bregmaceros cantori. Classification (NCBI taxonomy): domain Eukaryota; kingdom Metazoa; phylum Chordata; class Actinopteri; order Gadiformes; family Bregmacerotidae; genus Bregmaceros; species Bregmaceros cantori. Next base: position 17,471 of record OMKY01221513.1, read on the forward strand.
ATAAACACACAAACAAGAACACACACACCATAAACACATAAACACACAAACAAGAACACACACACACTCACATCATAAACAAACAAACAAGAACACACACACTCACACCATAAACACACAAACAGGAACACACACACTCACACCATAAACACACAAACAAGAACACACACACACACCATAAACACACACACAACACCCCCCACACACACACCATACACACACAAACAAAAACACACACACTCACACCATAAACACACAAACAAGAACACACACACACTCACACCATAAACACACAAACAAGAACACACACACACTCACAT
>OMKY01221516.1:0-14750 GCA_900302395.1 Bregmaceros cantori
CACAATTATACACATCTTATTTTTTTTTATTTCAATTATTTTAATTTCTTTTTATTCTTCGGTGCAAGCCTAATTTTCTCATTTCATTGATGGCGTTGGTGAAAGGGGGATGAGAGAGCAGGAATGAGCGGACCTGCAGTATATCACCGTGATCGAGGAACCAATCTCACGGCATGGCGTGTGCTGTGACCTAAGCCACAGGACAAGAGTATGGGCCGGATGCAGTGGTCTAACAGACCCTGCCACAGAGCCAGCACTTCCTTTTTCTTATTTCTTTTCTTATGACCCAGATAATGTCAAGATGTTTTTGTCTGAATTAGTTTGTTATTGTAAGAGACGTTTAGTTGTATAATGATATTTGATTTAATTTCATTTAATGTCATTATGGAAGGGGAGAAGGGGGCATTGGGGAGTGGGGTACAAGCACCCCTGAATACAACCTCACTGGATACACCGTAGGTCATTCATTGAGAGAGCTATTTCACACTATTTCATATCAAAAGTGATCAAAGTAATCTATTTCATCGGTTTTCAGAGACGGTTTGCAGACACAGATTGTGTGGTAGGAAAGGCCGCATCATTTTGGGCCATCCAGGGCAGATAAAACAAAATAGTACTATGAAAAAGTAAAAGAATAAGACTGAATATTCATTATTAATGATACACCAACACTAACCAGAGCAAGTGGGAACTATAAAGTAAGAATGTGCCAGTACTTATCAGTAACAGTCAACAGTTTTATGTGTTTTAGTTATGCTACGATTATTAGTAGGGCAGCAGTCAACGATTATTTTAATAGTCAATAAGTTGCAGATTATTGAAACAGGTGCTCTCACAGCAAGCACCTATTACGATAAATTAATCCTGTTAACTTGAACTCTAGTCAAATTTGGCTCTTTTTTTTAACCATCTAATGTACGAAGATCCTCTGTCAACAAAGGTGTAACAAGTGCTGCCCAGTAGCTCAGTCGGATAAGCAGTGCACTGGAAAGCACGCATATGCCTTAATGGCGCGGTGAGTCGGTGGTTCGAATCCCACCACCGACGTATTTCCCGCATGTCTACCCCCCATCTTCACCTGTTTCCACTAACCCTAATAAATAAAGCTTGGAAAAAAACAGCCTGAATGGGCTGGAAAAAACATTTAAAAAAACAAAGGTGTAACATGTCATTTATACTGAAATATTTTCATGGTTTTCTTCATATTCATGTATTAATTATGTCCGTTTAATGTTTCATTTGATATTCATTCATTAATTATGAATGAATATCAAATGTGTGTGGATAAATGGGGGAAACATCAGCTCAAACCTGCTAACGGTATAATTCTTTGCTGATTATCGATTATTAGATTAGTTGTCCATTCATTTTATAATCAATTAGACACTGATTGATCGACTAGTCGTTGCACCCTTAATTGTTAGCATGTACGATTTTGCTAAAAACTAAAATGCCGATTTGTGTCTTTGAAAGCTCGATTTGTGATTTGGTTCTGATTTCTTAAAAAATAAAAATAAAAATAACAAAATATAATGAAACGTACGAAATATGAAACGAAGTTTCATATTTCAAACTTTACAAATGGTGTCCATTTTTGGAATTAAGTAGAGACACCTCACCCTTTGCCTTAGGATTAATACAATAATCAATTTATATACATTTTGTTCACCCTTATAACCTGAAAACAGACCAGTAAAATCATTATTATCAATGTTTAAAAGGAAATACGATTTAATGATTTCACTTTTTCCAAAATCCTATGAACAAAAGAATCCAATTTCGATTTCAAATTGATTTTTTGCACAGCCCTAGGTTATTGGTATGTCAGAGTAAGTAGGGAGACCTATTCGTAATTCGTCCCTCGGGTGCTGGGTTTATATTCTCAGGTGAGACTGCAGTATAGCATGTGTAACGAGGGAGAGTATATACACACAGTGATCGCTTCAACGGTGGCGCTATCGAGTACCTACTCACAAGGTTCTGTATGCGTGATCCGCGTCACGGCACCAACGTAACGAGGGTGAAATGTAATCGAGTATATACACACACAGATCGCTTCGACAACCAACTGTTTATATTCATCGTCGTAGCGCACAGACTTTAGGTTGTGGTGTTTTTCCAGTTCTCAATTCCTGCTACTCTCCACAGAAACCCCTGGTTCGTTACACTTGTGGTGGTAACTTGCGGTGTGCTATTCCTCACCCACTCTTGTGCGGATCTGTGACCCACAGATGCATGATTTAATAATCAGTTCAACCCGTTCCATTGTCTCATTCCTTTTGGATGATGAACGATGCAAGGGAGGTGATGTGTAACAGAATGACATCGATTGGTCGGATTTTGAACTGGTGAGCGTTCTGTGTGTGAGCCACCGCGGTCCACTACGACAAGATTAATTAAACTCATACAGACACCGGAAGTGTGTTTCACCCGGCGGGACAAAATGCCAGCCCCCTGTGTTTCGCGGGTGAACTCATCTATAAATGAAGAATTTGTCTAAACAAGGTTGAAATATTGAAGACGAGACACCACTTATGCGTCTCCTGTTTTCATTGTTCATAAAGAGAAAAGAAATGAAATTACTAAAGCTGAACCTTTACAGGATCTACTTTGGACAGCTTCTATTTAGCCTGGAGAGCCAGAACCAGCGTATCGTCCACACATCCCACATCGCTAGACTCTTGCATTGCGTCTGGTAAAACCAGGGTCGGAAAACGCAGAAAAAAATGCGTCAATCAAATCACACAAGTGGTGTGGAGGCGTGACAACCAAACTCCCCCCACGTCTTGCGTAGCCCGTACAAACTCCGCCCACGTCTTGTGCAGCGCGTGCAAACTCCCCCCACGTCCGCGCTGATTGGTCGATTGATTTCGTACCGACGGCAACTTGGATTTTCCCAGACCCAATGCAAGCGTCTAGCAATGTGCGATGCGTGGACGATGCGTTGGTTCTGGCTCGCCAGGCTAGCTTCTATGGGCATATCTGCACAGATTCCGACCGATGGAGAGCAGAGAAATACCAGTGTTCTGTTCTGTTAATTTTGAAAGGTACATGACTGTATTACTGTAATAAATGCATTACTTTTTGTGTACTTTTCAGGTGTGAGCAAGCAATCCCCCCTTCCCTTCTTCCATGTATTATCATGTGCGGCAATTGCACATCGAGTCATATTGCATATTGCATGTGCATATACACGTTGTATATGCAAGCAGAATAGACACATGGAACGGCAGGAAAGTGCCACAGTCGCAGGTAATAGCATTCTTAGTGGGTAGTACAAGGTACTACCCACTAGGGTAACGAGGCCACACCAAGGTTACAGCCCGTAGTTGGTCCGCATGTAAAGTGTCGGGAGAGTTCAACAACTCATGCACAGATGCACACACACACACACACACAGATCATCATATTTTACTATCTCTGTAGCAGAAAGTGCACCAATACACAGCGAAACCACTGGACTCCCAAATATGTTCCATTGATAGCCTGACTCGATAGCAAAGAGGCCTGTGTGCTTGTGTGTCTGCGTGTGTTATTATTATGTCATTATATATGATGTACTTCATGTCAAAGGTGCAACAGGAGCACACTCCTGTAGTGATACTACTGTCCCAATCATTATCATGGTAGTGCATTCTAATGCCACTGACAGTGTTGTACTTGAACGTGTTCAAAGAACGATAGTTCGTGAACGCCTTCATATTTTAGGGGAAAGTGAACGAGACGTTCAATTGTCTTGATGAACATATAATTGTTAATGCACTCTTTTCTGAGGTTATTGAACTGAGTTCAGAATTACTTCATGTCAGATTTCAAAAGCCTTTCGAACGATAAACTCAGCAGTAAAGCAAAAAACATTCCACCTCAGAGAATCTAGCCCAGCCCCGAATCTAATCCAATGTTAAAACAGTTAAATATTGTTGTTTGTTCTGGTTGTATACTGTCAATAATGTTGACAAATTATAGCTGACAGCCAACGTGAAAAAAGAACTGACAAAGAGCTTTGAACAAGTTCATATTGAGTTTATTGACAGTGAACTTGCTCAACACCGGTCACTGATATATTCCTGTGGTCACTGAGCTCTGAGCCATGAAAACAATTCGCAAATGCCACATGTACACCGTCATATACCTCCGAATCTTGTCTCTCGAATGTTCATGTAGGTCCACATATGCAAAGCAGCACACTGAACTATAGAACACCTGTTTTGCCCTGAGGGGTGAACCAGCTTCTCCTTTGATTAATTATTGGTATGCACTAACTTTTGATTGCAAGTGTTGCCTTGGAAGGATTGGCACACATTTCAGCTGATTTCAATACCAATAGTGTATTAATTGAAAATATTGATGTTCCATTTAGGTTATGAGTTTGTGTGGTTGTTTTTTTTTTTACTTTATTACAGAGCTTTCAGTACACTACTTTAGGGGAAGTGTTATACAAAACTTAAATACATTTCTGATAAATATGAGTCATGCCCATGGAATAACGAGCGTGCATTATTTAACTGAATGTGAGTTCAGTTGGTAAAAGTCTCCCTGGCTTGGGTTTCGTCTTCGAGCCAGTAGTGTGTAGAGTGAGTGGCTGAGTTAATTTTTTTCAAACGTTTTTATTTGCAAACTATGTATACACTTTAATATTTGCTTCACACAATTTAGCCCAAATATTGTGACTAATTCATTCGCAGACTAGTTAAATAATTTAGATACTATACTAAAATACAACCTTAAAAAACATTAAAAATAGGAGACAGGGCTGCACACAGAACAGCTAGTCAGAGAATATAGACAATTGATTTAAACCCGACTAGTACCCCGTCTTGCCCAGGACCCCAAATGGATGAAGGGGTTAGATGGGCTAGTTGTACCCGACGAAGCAATCTTGGAAGATACGGGTAAAAATACTTTTACTCGTTTCCTCTGAAGTTGCACATACATGACAGCCTTGTCTGCCACCTCAACCTGTCAAATTGCTAGGCCTGCTGTATTAGTAAACGTCAAATGCGCCCCGGGGGAAACACAAGTGACTCCTTCAGCCAAAGTATATGTGGGAACGGGAACAATATCGAAACCCCCGGACGCACGCTCAATATGCTGCTCCTATTCACGCGCTGAACTGCCAGAGATGGCCATCCAAAAGAACACATAACTCGAGTTCCCACCCAATAGTTTCTAACTGATGGCCATGTTATTTCAAATACGGTGTTGGGTTCGAATGGCGCGCGTAAAAGCGCACAGCATCGTCACACGAGACACCGTGCGTAAAGCTGAATACTTTTTGGAAGCGGGGGATAATCTCCCTCCGCAGACACAGGTGGGTTTAAAAGCAGCCTGTTAATCCTCACAGGTGGAAAGACGGCGACACTCCCCCCTCTTCCCCACCCCAAACTCCCTCCCACTCAAACTCGCCCATGGCGCCTCTTGCCGGCGAGGCTCTTACCTTGCTCCCTCCTTGTGGGGGGGATCCTCCCACCGCGGGGCCAACAAGAACGCACAGGATCACAACGCCACACAAAACCGTTCTTGATGTCTCCCCGTTATTTTAGTCGATCGTCCGCGCTGCGGGGGTGCCACTCCACTCGACGTGCCAACTGGCCGCCGTGCATCCACGTGTTTGCGTCGCGCAACGGGCCAGCAGTGGGAACTCCCACCTGATGATGACGGTCATTTCAAAATATACGTGCCTGATTTTGATCTAAATTAATGAAATCATGGCGACCGCCCGACACACCGGGGGCAGGTGCAGGCGTTTGAGATCAATTTCAGTGGATTGGCGCGCAGGAAATAACATTACAATTAAGGGTAGGAGTGTGATTGTACCAGAGTGGGAGAGAGAGAGAATTAAAAGCGGAGTGAGGGTGGGCGACAGAAGGGTGGGGGGCGGTTGAGAAATAACCAGACCAGTCCACGGGCACGTGTACAACATTCCGCGTGGAGGGCAGGAGCCGGGCAGCGTCACAGACACTGCATGGGCACATTATACAGTTGTCAAAACTTTTCAAACTAATTGTATTTTAATGAACACGGATGTATTGGGGACGCAGTGCATTCTATTCCAAAGCAAAACAATTGGGCAAAGTCATTCAAACTTTAATAATAATAATGATATTACATAAAAAAAAGTCAGAAATGCCATGTTAAAAAAAATAGCAGCGTTGCCGCCATTCCTTGAAAACTGTAAATTATTTTGTACAAACTTAGAAATTCTTGACAAGTGAACTTGGCTGAGTATGAACCGCTTTCAGTTCAGACGGCATCCCCAGTATGCATGTTGTTGGTTTTCTGTAGCTTTATTTTACCCCCAGAAAGTTTTCTTCGGTGTAAAGATTGAAATTTTAACAAAAACAGGGATTTTTCTTGTTGAACACATATAAACTTTGTTTCACTTTTTTACATCAAAGTTAGGACATTTTTCATGGGTGTTTCAAAACGTGCCATACATTTTAACCGTTTCTGGCCGTTGTGAATTATCTCAAGAAATAATAAAAATGAAGTAGACACAAAGACATAACATAACTGAGGAAATGAAAATATTACGGATGATGAAGATTTTTTTTTTTTCAGATTTATCCACAGAACACAAGTAGAGTTCAGGACACAGACATCTGCAGTTCACGTTAAGAACTTGGAAGATTAACAATCTTCAATGTTTTATGGCGAAGGTGTCATCGTCAACATGTTCCGTCCCCATCATGGGGGTTGGATGCCACAGCACGCCACTTCTTCCTGTTCTGAGCCCTTCTTACTGCCTGCACATACGCGAGATCTGTCTCCTGGCAGATGGTGTTTGCCCACGACAATCTTGGTTGTCCACCTCTTCCCATCCAATAGAATTCTCTGGAAACTTCCCTTCCCCACAATGTGACCAAAGAATTTCAAACATTTGGTCTGGATAATATGAAGGAGGCAGATCTTTGTGTTTACTCTTTCCAGTACTTAGTTATTTGTGACCTTTTGTGTCCACGAGATGTTCAACAATCTCCTGTAGCACCAGATCTCGAAGGCCTGTATTCAATGTTTCATTGGTTTTGAAAATAGTCCATGTTTCACTACCATATGTAAATGTGGCCAAGGTGTACTCATATGTATTGTACAGGAATGTTGATGAACAGTGTCTGCACACCTGGGTCTTATGGCGTATCATCCTCCAGGAGCGCTGTTGGTCCTTTTGAGGAGGTAAGAGGAGCACCAACCCTGCCGGCTGGATTGCAGACAGCGCAAAACCACCCGTAGCTTTGGGCGCTGGTTGCCGATGACTTGCCGCATCCCCATCTCTCTAAAACATGCACATCATTGACCCATTATGAAAAGAGTGCAGTGTACAAAATGGAGTGAAAGAGAAATCAGTAGAGATGGAAAAAGTACCCAGATTTCTTATTTGAGTAAAATTAAACACATCTACAAAAACAACTTCAGTAAGATTACAAAGTATGGATCCAAATATCTATTTAAGTCAACGTGAAAACAACAGAACTTCTGTTCCCTTCCCATGACCCGGACCCCTCTGTTCACTGCCCTTCTCCGTCCCCAATAAATTTGAACATGACCAGTGCTTGAAAACAAAACTATTTTTAAAACGCTCCGTTCCGAGTGGTTCAGCCAGGCTTATGTTCAATGTTTTCGTTCTCGGAACCGTTCCGCCACCAGAATATCGGTCCTGAACGGCAAATATTTTGTTCGTTCTTAAAGTTCCTTATATTATGCAATGTTACGTTTAGATATCGTTTATACAGAATATATTTGGTGGACTTTCAAACTTCAGTGCAACTGTATTAACGTGAAAACCGGGTTTCAAACACCATTACATTCACTTCCACGTCTGTCCACAGGATGGAGCCCCAGATGCATGGGGCTTGATGACTGACAGTGAAAGTGGACGGAAATAGTCTCCCAGACATATGATATGTTAAAATATATAGATGAAGAGAAAAATACAGACAAAAATACTTCTAAAAGTACAGATACTTGAAAATTCTACTCAAGTACAGTACTCAAGTATTTGTACTTCGTTACTTACCATCTCTGCTGATCAGCGCTAGCTGAGAGGTTCCATGTACGACGGGAACTCTAGTCTATTGGAGCGCAGGTGTTGAATTTGACGTCTGTCTGCCCTGAATCCAATGAGAGAGACGCTGGTCTGAAGGCCTAGTGTTGCATCCACACTAGGGCTATAATTATATAAGTAGGCTGTGGAGCCTAAGCTCAGGGTGTTCGGTGTCTCCAATACTAATCAGATAAATTAACAGCCTGTGTAGGGCATTGGAGTGGAGTGAAGTTGAAGTTGAATTTATCACACAAAACACCCACCGTTTGTTACAGCTTACCATGATCCACCCTGGTTTGCTCATATCACTGTTAAATGTGTCATGTAAATATCCTGAAATCCCAACAAAATACAACTCTAAATTACTCACAGATCTGGCCACTTGTTCTTCTGGACCAATGGGACGGCTGATCCACTCTTATCTCCCAAAACAGATAATGACATGTTATGAGTTGTGAAAATGAGAACATTATTGTGTGGAATAGCACACCGCAGGTTCTCACCCACTTGAAAAGTAATTTAATTTTTTTCTTCTTTTTTTGGGTGCAAGCACAGTTTTTGATTTTTTTTTTTTTTCTTTTCGCGCCCCGAAAAGTAACATTTTAAACAAATGTGGATGGTGCAATTGTGTGTAGAAAAGAAAATATGAATGGAATTTAGAAGCATATTTCTGAAATATATGCAGACATTTCTAGCTTGTAAAACATACAAACTTGTGTTGCGTTTTTTTTTTTTTTTAATCTCTGTGTTGCAAAAGTTACATCCAACTGAACACCTCTAAGCCAATAAAATCAGGGCTTGAAAACTAAATTATTCCGAATGGTTCAGGCAGGCCTGTGTTTAACGGTTTCGTTCTCTGAACCGTTCCGCCACCAAAATATTGGTCCTGAACTGGTTCGGAACGCAAAATTTTGTTCATTCTTAAAGTTCCTTATATTGTGCAACGTTAAGTTTAGATATGGTTTATACAGAATATATTTGGTGGATTTTCAAACTTCATTGCAACTGTATTAACGTGAAAACCGGGTTTAAAACGCTATTACATTTGCTTCCTCGTCTGTCCACAAGATGGAGCCCCAGATGCATGGGGCTTGATGACTGACAGTGAAAGTGGACGGAAATAGTCTCCAGACATAGGATATGTTAAAACGAAAAAACTTCATAATGACTCTGTTTCTGTTCTGGAACAGTTGAAGAAATCTTTTTTCGTTTTGGTTTACGCTTCTCGTAAAATTCCATAAAATTCCTTGAACTGGTTTGGAGGCCTGGATAAAAGTCCATCTTACAAAAGATGACTTTGTGTGTGTGCTAGAGTCAAGAGGATCCCTCACACTGCAATGGCACCACAAGGTAGAAAAATTACAGGAGCCCTGAGAAAGAAAATACTTTTATTACACTAATAATGGCACAAGTACAAGAGAATCAGAAATAAAGTTACTTATTAGTAAAAATCATATAACAATAATGATCATTCCAAAATATTCACAGGGAGAAACAATTAAAATAGATTAATGTTGTCAACTAGAAATAGTCAAATTTGTTTCTTCTCAACCAACACATGTGCAACAATTAAGGTAATCTGACATAAAGTCATTACAATGGATTCATACATAGCTTAATATTTTCAGGTTTTTCTTCATATTAAACGTTTGTTTAATCAATTATGTCCATTTAATAGTTTGTATTTCAAGACATTATTAATTAATGTCAAATTTGTATGGATCAATAGAGCAAAGCATCAGCACAAAACTGCTAAAAATACCTGTTGACAATTATGGATTATGAGATTCATCATCGATTAATTTATAATGCAGCCCTTATAGAGAGCATAGAATGATTGGAGGTTTGGCTACCTCTGAAACAGCTCTTAGCTCAAAATGCTCACCAAAGCTAAAATCTACGTTTCATAATAGCCATGGTTCTATATGGGTTCTGTTGTATAAACTATATGTGAGAGCTCTGTAATGTATTGAAACAAGGGCTTGAAAACGAAATTATTTTTAAAACGACGTTCTGAACGGTTAAGGCATGCCTATGTTTAACGTTTTTGCTCTCAGAACCATTCCGCCACCAAAATATCGTTCCTGAACCGGTTCGGAACACAAAAGTTTTGTTCGTTCTTAAAGTTCCTTATATTATGCAATGTTAACTTTAGATATAGTTTATACAAAATATATTTGGTGGACTTTCAAACTTCAGTGCAACTGTGAAAGCCTTCGCTTCCTCGTCTGTCCACAAGATGGAGCCCAAGATGCATGGGGCTTGACGACTGGCAGTGAAAGTTGGATGGATGCACAACCGGAATAGTATCCCAGACATAGGATATGTTGAACGAAAAAATAAAACATTTTTAGTTTTAGGTTTTTTTGGATTTCATGATGTTCCATTTCTGTTTCGGAACAGTTGAAGAAATCTTTTTTTTTTTTTCGTTTGCGTTTCCGCTCCTCGTAAAATTCTGTTTTTTGGTTTTCGTTTTCGTTCCTTGAACCGCTTCGGAGCCCTGGTTGAAACACTCCAAAATCAGTGGTAACAGAAACCACACCTGACAAACCATTGTCTTATGGACCACAGGAGACATTTTCTGAGTCAAACTATTTTGTAATGTCAACAATTAGAGGCATATAAATATTACATTTACGATCAGATCAAGTACTACTACAAAGGTGTTGCAAAACGCTGCCACATAGACATGTTAGTGGGTTGGTGCAACAACATCTGTGAACCACACCAGATCAATTTTGGTGCACATTCCGCTACAAGCAGGGACAGTGAACTATGGTGATCCCTTAGCACTGGCACCCATTAGGCTGTCTTCATCTCTCGTCTAAACTGCAGCATCCCCCTTACGGTTTCCTGGAGCGAACAAAGGGGAAATTATATGAAAAGATAATCGTGGATTGTAAATTAGCTAGCAGGTATGCTAGTTCAGCCATTACCGTGTTAGCCCCTTAGCTAGCAGGTATGCTAGTTCAGCCATTACCGTGTTAGCCCCTTAGCTAGCAGGTATGCTAGTTCAGCCATTACCGTGTTAGCCCCTTAGCTAGCAGGTATGCTAGTTCAGCCATTACCGTGTTAGCCCCTTAGCTAGCAGGTATGCTAGTTCAGCCATTACCGTGTGAGCCCCTTAGCTAGCAGGTATGCTAGTGCAGCCATTACCGTGTGAGCCCCTTAGCTAGCAGGTATGCTAGTGCAGCCATTACCGTGTTAGCCCCTTAGCTAGCAGGTATGCTAGTTCAGCCATTACCATGTTAGCCCCTTAGCTAGCAGGTATGCTAGTTCGGCCATTACCATGTGAGCCCCTTAGCTAGCAGGTATGCTAGTTCGGCCATTACCATGTTAGCCCCTTAGCTAGCAGGTATGCTGGTTCAGCCGTTACCGTGTAAGCCCCTTAGCTAGCAGGTATGCTGGTTCAGCCATTACCGTGTTAGCCCCTTAGTTAGCAGGTATGCTAGTTCGACCATTACCGTGTTAGCCCCTTAGCTAGCAGGTATGCTAGCTCAGCCACGTTGAGCAGCATGCAGGCGCTGGACGCCGACACCATGAACACGGTGAAGACGGTCTTCTCGGTGGGCCGAGACACGAAGCAGTCCACGATGTTGGGACATGGAAACTCCTCACACTGGACCACCCGGGGCATCTGGAAACCACGATATAAAGTGTACACCACGTACCTGTAGGGACATGTTAATACATGGGGGTTAGTGTATAAACATTTTTAAAATATTTTATTGGCGCAAGCACCGTTTTTCATTCTTTTTAATGAGATATAGTGACAGGATTAAATCGAAAACTGGGATGAAAATTCAAAGGAGACATTGCAGAAAAGCCAGAGAGGGGATTAGAACCCGTGGCACTGCTCAGGTAAGGGCACCAGACGACACTTAGCGGTCAGGAGCACAATGACGAAGAGTTAAGCAGCCGCACAGCTGAGGGGAAGAAGGAGTTATTACCTGCGCCGGGGCTGCGCCGCGGAAGCAGGTTATGTTTTTGGACGCGTTGGTTTGTCGCCAGGATAACTGAAAAAGTTGAGCACGGATCTGTATGAAATTTTGTACAGTTGTTGGAAATGACCAATGGAAGAAGTGATTACATTTTGGTACATTTTTGTAGCCATTAAGTAATATAATCATACTTAATCCAAGTTAGCAATAGATAACTGGGCGCTTAATACAGACCTCCGGGTCGTAGTGGCCGCAGGGAAATGTAGTTGGCTTGTGCTGAGCATGTTCGCCGGTGGCGTCAATCACAATCTCATTTTTTTTTGCAAGTTTGCAATCTCTGAGTGCTTCTAGTTGTTCCTGTATTTGGAAAAATCACCAAGCAGTATAGTTCCTCTTCTTTACATTAAAAGTTGTTGCGTTCAATTATGGTTTGTGGAGAATATTTGGTGGCACTTCAAACATCAGTGGGCATTTTAGTGTAAAACGGTTGGTGGTTAGAAAGTTAAATATTGAAAAATAAGGAGATCGAGTGAGGGAGTATGTGAATATGTATAAATAAAACAAAATCTAAGCGTACATAAATATAGCTTCAACTAGCAGCCGCACCACCAAGCTGCTAGCGTATGTCCACCAGAGGGCGCCACAGATTTTCAGTCGCCTCGTCTTCAAGCGCTCGATCTGTTCCCCCAACAGCTCAGCATCCCGGGTACCGAAGAGACCGGCGTGTTCAGAGGCCTGGGAGGGAAATAACATTTAAAACAAAAGAGGAAATAAACAATAAATAAATACATGCTTCATTTGAATTGATCCATATAAATTCAGTCAAATTCGACTCGAACTGATAAAAATCGGAATGTGGTTGCATTTCTAAATTCTCGTAGCGCTATCAATCGAATTTTAAAAGTCTTCATCAATTTAAGACATTTAAAATGTTGATCAACCACAACAGTCTTAATTATTTAATTTATTCGACGTTTTCTCCAGTAACTTGAATTGCGAATTTTGGCCGGATATTTGATTGCTAAAATATTTGATTAATTAATTAATTAACTGTATTTGAGGACAGACAATACAGAGCCGTTAAATATTGCAATATGAGAAGATGGTTGTACTTAATAAGCAGAATTGTTATATTTCACGTGGCTGTCTTTAGGAGACCCGACTCATTATGTTGGAAAGTTATCTGTGAAGGTCTACATTAGAGGTATTCAACTGCCGGTCCACAGGCCAAATCCATCCCGCCAAATTTTTTTTCTCGCCCACAGAGAAATTCTGAAAAACTTTTTTTTAAATTCCTTTGGTCAAACATGTTTTATCCAGGGCTTTGAACCAATATTTTTTCCCAAACGTTTCGTTTCGAACAGAAACAGAATTATAACGTTTCCGGTTATGTGTTCCACCAATAAATTGACGTTCCTGAACCGGTTAGAACAAAAAAATATTGTTCCCGGAACGGTTAATTTCGTTCCTGTCAGCTGTTTAATGCTATGTAATGTTTGTTGCGGCGAACCCAAAGCGACTCGCTACAGAGGCCCGCTGGTAGCGCTCTACAGCCGAGGTCTCGTTGCGTGCCGGGGCGAATCCACAACAACACGCTGCAGAAAGTCCCGCAATGATTCCTACTTCACTGCTGCATCGTAGATTTTATAAATACTCTTGTTTTATTTCTGAAGTTATCCCCAAGTGCAATCCTTTGAGGAACAAAATAAAACCGGTATTAACCGGTTACCATTATTTTTAAATAAGTGTTCCTGTTCCGGAACATAAAAAATAATAATGTTTCCGGTTTCGTTTCTGTTCTCTGGAAAATACTAAAAGTTCCCGGTTTTCGTTTTCGTTCCTTGAACCGGTTCAAAGCCCTGGTTTTATCTATCTGAGATGTTGTTCTTTACCTCACCAGATCCAATGGAAATGTGTTGTTGAGGGTTGAGGCTAACTGAGATTCTGTTCTTCACCTCAACAGATGCACTATAAATGTGTTGTAGTTTAAGTGAGCTGCTGTTTACCACTGTTTGTGTGTTGTTGTTTCAGATGTTGCTTGTTACAAACGAGAAAGCTCCATTGTTGCATAGAATTGAAGCCCTTTTAATGGGAAGTATGCTACTTTAAATAATAGTTATGAAAATGTGGTTTTGCGTCGTGTCAAGTTGTACAAATAGACCGGAGGTTACTGGAGAGGGGGGGCTGCGGCATCTGCTCCGGCCCCTGGACCATTGGGTTTCTGACAATGTGGCCCTCTGAGCAAAGTAGTCCTGGTCTACATGGACGTAATAGAACAGACAGTTGCACCCCGAATAATCAAAAACATGTTCTACAATAAATGCACCTTTCGGAGTCTCTTCTTGTCTCCATGGTTACGGTGGGCTACGTACATGCCGACCAGGAGGGTGGGCGTGGCCACGAACACTAGCTGGAGGCACCAGATGCGGATGTGGGAGACGGGGAAGAAGAAGTCATAGCAGACGTTCTCGCAGCCCGGCTGCAGGAGTGGACAGTGGCCACCAGGGGGAGTGGAGACACATGGTGGACAGCGGCCATCAAGGGGAAAGGAGAAAATCAGTATTGCATTAAATAAATTAATAATGATCATACGTACACACACACACACACACACACACACACACACAATGCACACACAACTGATGCAAAATGCACACACAACTGACACACACAAACAAACAAACACACAAAACACACGCAGGCACAAAACTTAGAACACATGAAACACATGCATACTCAAAACAGGCCCTCACAAACACACAAAGACA